>JAEIFV010000594.1:0-200592 GCA_018904265.1 Lordiphosa collinella | reverse complement strand
AGCTTCCTTTAATGCGTTACAAACATACGGATCAATTTATAATACCCCTCTGCAAGGGTATAAATATACCTTTCTGCAAGGTAAATAAATATTTGTATCTAAAAATGAATAGCAAGTGGCACCCTGTATAGTAACCTTTAGCCCAAACTAAACTGAACTTTTAAAATTAATATTTCATAAGTAGTAATTACCCAATGTACTAATTCCGTTGATACAAATCGACTATCAGGTTTTTTCTGTATCATGACAATTATTGGAAATTCGAGACGGAAACTGGGTAGGAAAATTACCTCCCTCCACAAACACAACAAAGCATATTCAGCTTGGAATTGGTATTCATATGATCAGAGTCTAAAAATTTATTATATAGTACATAGTTGCCATGTGCTGCCAAGTGCTCTCTCGGCTTGCTCTCTTAGACGCAGACGCCAGAAAACAGCTGATAGCCCATTGACTGACAAGACAAACCGGCAAATGAAAATTGTTTATTTCTCTCTTTCGGTTCAGTTTGTTGTCATAGGCGCTCCGAGCTGGACGCAGTCGGTCCACACGCTGGGTAACTGTCACCCACATCGCGTCGTGATTTTATATTTAATTTTTACGGTTTATTATTAACAAACAAGTTAACATTTTGTTGTGAAATGTGAAAAATTTCGGTCTAATTTCGTAAGTTCAAACCAACTAAAATACGATTTCATTTTGGTATAAACGAGTTTTTTGTTAAACTTGTTGGCATGGATTAATCATCGGTCCAGACAGTTGTTGCTTCTTCTCTTTAAGCTTTTGTGTGTACTTTCAGTATAGGTAATATACTCATTCCTATGGCATATATAGACTAGGCCTTGGGTATCATAAACATAGAAATTATATAAGAGAAAAATTTCAATGACAAACTTTTGCCAAAGCTTTTTGTTTTTTGTTTAATAAATTTTTCTCTGTCTTGGCCTTGATTAAATCTGAAAGCCAAAAATTGTTTAAATGTGTAGGCTGTCGGGTTTCGCGTCTCAACGAATTGTTTGTAAATTTTTAATTATTTAAAGTTAAAGGTAATTATGTTTGAAGACCTGAAGGTTAATCACATAGAGGCCCAAAAGAAACCACAAAAATGAGTTGTGAATCAGAAAAAAAGAAGAACTTAATAAGCACACATAAGAGAAAAACAATAAGCGGGAAATTTATAGGCAACAAAAATCCCCCAAATTCGTTTGAACTTGATGAAATAAATGAGGTGTTTGATATAATTATCCAAAGTGTTTTGCTTCAATTACAAACGAATATGCAGGAATATGCGAAATTAAAAGCAGGGCCAATAAATTTAATTTGCTGATAAAACAATTGTAATAAGTGTTAAATAATGTTTTCAAAATTATACAATAATTATGAAATCAGTTTTTCTTATCATCTTTGTGTTGCTAGAAACATTTACTTGTCTCCCTGAACTTATCAGTTAACAGGCTACTCTGAATTGTAAAATGGCATAAAGATTCTAATCTAATTGAAATGTTGTGCTACAACTAGCTGTATTTCCGGCGAAGCTCGGGTCCTTTGAATTGTGAGAATATGTTTCATTTGAGAACGTTTATATTCAAGTTTGAACTGCCTGTAAATCACTTAAGTGGGTATCTCCATGCCGAGGCTGTTTTTGGACCTTTTTTAAAAAAATCTGTGTTACACACAGATTAAAGTAAACGATGCGATACGAGGGCTGTTTAAAAAAATTCCCGGCCGTCAAAGTGGGGGTTCAAAAAAGGCTTATTGCTGGCGGCCACGATTCCTCGTTGAAAGTTTGGAGTTGCTAGGCAAATTGGGTCAAATAGAGTCTTAAAAAAGGGCTCTATCTTTTAAAGTATTTTATATTTCAAAAATTCTTTTTAGGGCGACATTTTCAAATATCCAAAATTTTTGCTTAAGGAACCCCTCTTAAAACATTTGAACCGGTCTTAAATTGGGAAAGTATCTAACTCCATGATTTCCTACGACACACCAAAATTTCCAGTTCAGAGTTAAACAAATTCCTGTGATTTAGTTCTGAGCCACTTTTGAACCGGTTCGGATCCGGTTTTAAACCAGTAAAAAGTCTAACACTTCCATTATCAACCTACAAACGATCTTTAAAGTTCATTGATTGATAAGTTTCTTAGTTATTGTGTTAAACCACTTTTGATTGAAATCGCTTAAATATCTTAGCTTCATACTACTTATTTACAAACCAAAATAACTGAACTTTAAAATATCAGAATTTGGGTTTCAGACCACTTTTAATACGTTTATTACCGTTCTCAAATCATTGCCTATGACTCTTTCCTGGGGCCTGGGAAAGTTTTCACAATGTTTACAGTTAACGATCTCAAAGAAGTTTTTAGCAATAGAATATTCAGCAATAGTCAAAAGTGTGAGTTAAGTTTAGCTCAATTTTACGACCAGATTCAGTAGCTTATCTTTATTAATGAACTAATAGTTTGTTTAGTTCTTAGTTTAATAGTACAGTCGTTCGTTTGTTCCTAGGTAATTTTGTATTTAATAACTTAAAAAACACTTACTAGAAGTAGACCAGCTGTCAATGTAGGTTCAAAATCTAGCAAAATTATTTGAGTAACTTATAAATATTTTTAGAAAAGAATAAATCAGGAATGCAAACCGCTTACTCCTACTGATAAGCCGATCCGGCGTCCTTTCGGAATTGCTGAGCCGAACCGAAAACCACAAAGTAAAACGGTTCGATTCATTCCGGTTCACTAAGGAGATTAAAGACGTTAGAAGTTTACCTTTAGGCAATAAAACTTGAAAAATGTGGGTGAATTATAATCCTTTCCCTAAGCAAAAAATTATCCTTCTTTCGGTTAAATTAAGGAAGACAACACATCTACCGAAATGATACTTAACGATGCCGGATTGATTTAGCCTTTAAGGAGCAACCATTTTAAACAAGTAAGGACGCTATAGTCTCGTGTCCCGACTCATTTTTTAGACAAATGAACACATGTACTCACACTTACACATACACACACGCTCCAGCTGACGATGAAGACCAGATATAATAGACATTGCGAACAAAAACGTGAGCTTAAAATTTGAGATCGATATTTTGGAAATTGTGGAAGTTATCAAACATTTTTTATTGAGGGGCGACAAAAATTTGAAATAGACTTAATCTCGTACAGGCTAGAGTCTGCATTTGGTGTCTCGCCTTCTAGTCTCCTATCAAAAAGACAACGTCGCTGGCTAACAATGTATTGAGCTGATCAGAATAAATATCAAAAACCCTTTTTATACCCTTGCAGAGGGTATTATAAAATTGTCCGGATGTTGGTAAAGGCGAACACTTTTCCAATCTAAGTGTCCGATTCAAAAATTTATGGTTCTAACTCAAATTTTCTATGAGAACGACAAAAGGCCATTGATAACAAAGTGTTTCTTGTTCGATTATTAAACATTTGACAACTTCGTAATACAGTTTTTTCCCATTTTATCATATAGCTCTCTATATATAAAAGAGTTTGTCCTTACTGATTCGTAGCCTAGACGGTAAGAGATAGAATGTTGTCAGTAGTTGGACATTAGTTAAAATTTTTGGTAAAAGTGGGAACTAAGGCAGGGTTTTGGAAAATTCAACTCCAAGGGGGGGAAAAGCTTCGAAAAAGTTTGTATGGGAAAAAACTTAATTTTTATCGCTCATCTCATATCTCGAATTGGATTTCGGATCGGATTTTCCGATCTTGAAATACGCCCCCAGGGTGGAAAATGCGTTGCAGTGAGTTCAAAACTGAACGTTATTTTTCCATTTTGTTTAATCCAATCTGCCTGAAATTCGTATTGACAGCTCTATGAGCCAAAAACAAGGGATAATAGTTCTAAAATGGGAAATAGGGGTGCGGTGAGGAGTTCAAAAGCAATTTTAAATTTTTTGAAAATTTGTCTCACTTTATCTATTTCAAACCAATTTGTATGCCTTTTTCGGGCTTATATGGCGGACAGCTCCAAAGGGCCCAGCTTCTCTTAATCTCTTGGTAGTGCAGTTTAATACATTTAACTGTCCTACCTTCGCCTTAACAATTTGTCACACTTTACTTCTCCTAAAAATACAATAATTTTCTTACTTTAGTATTAAAAAGTTTCATCTCAAAATACCTATCATTATATTAACCATAAATTACTCATTCGATTGCACTTCATACCTACAAGTTGATGCATAATTTGTTATAACAATGATTCATTCGTTATATTTTCTCTTGGCAAGCTGGGTTAGACGTTGAATGACAAGGAACTGGCTTTAGGTTATTCACTAAGCAAAATGTTTTCACAAGTAAATATGATATTTCTTTACATATATTTTTTTTCAAATGTGTAGCTCATTAGCAAAATTTTGCAGGAAACTGACAATGAACTTGCTGAGGTAGCACATAAGCAGTGGGGATTTCACAGTACTCTATTAGCTGCCTATAAAATTTCGACTAAATAAACAAATCATTTTGATAGACATAACAGCTGTTGGTTTATGAAGTGCCTTATCTGGTGCCTTTGTGTATTCAATTTTGCTTATGACTGTTATCTGGCGTCTCCCTAAGTCTAAGCGATTTCCCTTCTCTATGCACTTATTGACCTACATTTCCTTACATGAGTGGCAGAGCTTAGTCAGTGACTTTTTGAGTGGGGGGGTCAAAAATAATCTGCTACAACTACACTCAAGTAAATTATCAAGGATGTATCAATAAACTTCAAAAACCCGACTAAAGCTTAGAACTAGAATCGGATACAAATTTTCGCGTTGCTATGAAAATAACAAACACTTTTTCTCCTATTGATTAAAAACCGCAAAAGCCCCCTTGACTTACTTCACTGATAAAGAGCCCCACAACTCTGGGAATTTACATGTTTATGTACTTAATTACTGTCGCTAGACACGCCAGGCGCCAGCAGAGGTGCTAAAAAGGCATGTCCCCTCCACAGGGATCAATGCCTGGGCCATTTAATAAAATCACCCACCATATGTTTTTTTCCATTTACCAACATTAAAAGCTTTTGTTTCATTTTCGTTTTACAGCAAGCATAACGACAGCAACGCCTCAACCTTACAACTGCCGGACACTGCTGCTAGCTCGGCGGGGTCCTTGCCCAACGGCAAGCCCAAGACTAAGGATACACACTCAAATCATACAAATCTCTCCACTCCCTTACTGCCAATGACTGAACTAGCGCCCACTCTGGTGACCAGCGGCACTTACGATGATCGTGAATGCAGCTGTCCACGTGAATTCTACCAAAGATCTGAGCTCAATGAGTCGCTATTCTTTGAGGATTGTCTACGATCCATTGATTTTATGCTGGCCTACAAGGTCAATGCCCATACACCCACAGAGGAGGAAAATGCGGAGAAAAGACGTGTCTTTCAGGCGAATCTCGAGAATCAAGGACTGGAGTTAGAGTTCAGCCAGAAGGAGCAAATCTTTTTTATTAAGGTGTGTGAATTGATTGACGTAAAATATGGAAAAGATTCATGTTAACTATATTTCAGATTCATGCTCCCTTGGAGGTCTTGCGTTGCTATGCAGAGATACTAAAACTACGCATGCCCATGAAGGAGGTGGGTACTAAACCAAACTTAAATTTAATATACCAAAACTTAAAGCACACCTTTCGGCTATTTATCTAAGTAGAAAATTGTTCTTCTTTCGAAAATTGATTTTATTTAAATCTTTTCTAGTCATTTTGTAGTATGCGTATACACGAAAGATCAAATCGTCTACACGATGCTGCACATTATTTATCAAAGAAGGTCTGGTTATATGTACATACAATGTGTCTAATTTGTTGAAATATTTTGTTAAAGTTGCTTGCAAAAATAAGCTTATAACTAAATTAGATTGTTAATATTTTGCATAATTTTCTAATCAGGCATAGCATGGCCTTGGTTACATTTTGGATTTTTAATGATTTTTAGAAATATTAAAGAAAGTTAGATGCATATCATGCTATCGGCTTAAATTCTACAGAAATCTTCTAATCTAATCTAATCTATGATCCTAGGTAAATATATCTAATGGGAATACACTATAATAATGGTTAAATTTTCATTTTATAGTGTAGAAACCAGTGTTTAAAAAACTGCGATAAGATTCATTTCATTGATTCTGCCTCTTACAAAATCAAAAAGTCACTTTCGAAGGCAAAGCAAAAAAGGTTTCTGAAAAAGCGAAGCAGCCGCAGCTGTCGTAGTTTGGTACTTTTTAAATTGCTTCACCTCTGCTTTAGATCAGGAGCGCAAGTCTGAGCTGCTGTTTTTGATCAAAAGCAAAAACGCACGCACACACACAAATATAGGGCATAGCGACATATCTCCGACGACAAATCTCCGCCCAGTTCATTTTGCCAGCGAAGATATGTCGCTTTTTTCGGGAGTTATGTCGTTTTGCAACGACTTATCTCCGCTCGGAGATATGTCGTTTTTAGCACGGCGAAGATATGTCGTTTCAAAACGACAGAACTTGCGCGGTGATATGTCGCTTTTAACACGGCGGAGATATGTCGCTTTAAGGATACTGTATACCTTCAGTTGGCATTTCTTAAAGATTTACAAAAAATTCAATTACAAAACAAGAGAGGGAGCAGAAGTCGGGTTGCCCCGAAAATACCCCGTTCCCTTCATTTTATGTGTTTTGCAGCTGACGATGCTGTACCCCCGCTCCATAGAGCAAAATTGTTTCATACATAACTTCGGTGTTTTTGGTCCGATCTCAATGAGCTTCCCAGAATAGATACGAGGCTTTAACTTAAAAATTATGTCTATGACAGTTTTTTGCGGTTAAGTGGTGGAGTGGTAAAATTTTTCAAAATCTGAAACAAACTTGAACTGGGTATGGTATTCACTTACCTACATGCAAAATTGTGTGGCTCTATCTGTTACAGTCTCTGAGATGGACTCGTTCATATAGTTAGACATACAGTTTTTTTGCGGTTATAGGGGAAATTTGGGTAAATTTTCTAAATCGAAAACAGACTAGAGCCTTATAAGGGCTCTATCCCTTATAACTAGTCTCTAATATCGACGCTGATCAAGAATATATATTCTTTATGGGGTCAGAAATGTTTCCCCTTGTTACATACATTTGCACAACTTCATGATCCCCCTTTTCCCATTGTTAATGAGAACAGAGCATAAAAACTATAAGTGATATTAGCGAGCAATTTATTTTATTCGATAGATAGCACAAGGCAACAAAATAAGACTTTTTTCAGTACATTGAAGGGTTGGTTGTGATTCCAGATCAATTTTGGGTGCTGATCACGAATCTGTCTTCGGTAATGGTCCATCACGTCTCGATTTTTGGTAATTTCAATTTGAAGTTGCTTAAAATTCACTTTTTGACCCTTTTTAGACACGATTTATGGGAAACCTATACTATTCTGTAAAATGTCTTCGACATTAAAGCTCTTTAGTTTTAAATTAAACTATGCCAAACAATTCTGCGATTATTCAAGCGAAGATTTACCACTTTGAATGCAAGTGCTAAATACTATTAAATTGGCTACTGCCCAAAACTACGCTTTGCAAAATCACTATAGTTAGGCACTTTTATTAAATTCTTATGAAAATTTTTAAAACACATCCATTGCCTACCCACGGGCGGTACAAAATACAATAAGTTGGAGTACCATAATTTATTTGTTGACTGGTGCTGCTAACTGAAAAAGACGAGCAACTTCTGTCGTGCTTGTGCTTTTGATAAAATTCTAAGGTATAGCGCTTGCTGCTGCTGCGACTGGCGTAGCGGACCTGAAGCAGCAGCTCCGACTTGCTCTGCTTATCGCAAGCAGCGAAAAGCAAAAACCAAAGGAAACGTTAACCGACAACTTCTGGCACTCTTTTTGTCAGAAATCAGTTTGTCGGCAGCGATCTCTGATTTTTCGCAGAGCAGCAGCAAGTCAAAAGCAGAGGAAATGAAACTTATTGCAGTTTTTTAAACACTGATGTAAACAAACAACTTACAAATGATAAATTAGCGACATGTGGAATCCTTATTAAAATCCAATCAGAAAATTGGCGATATATTTCATAAAAAACACCTTGAAGGCCAGTTTGGATGACAGTATAAATATAGCTTACTAAAGTGTTAGTTTGTAGAATCGGAGTCGGACCAAAGTGCATTGTTAAGAAAACATCTAATTTAAAAAAAAAAAAAACGCCTTGCAGTGGTGCTCGAACTCACGACCTCCACAGTCTAAGGCAAATGACTGGGCTATTTAGGGTAATTTGATGGAAGATTGCGCATTTGGACCGTGGCAGCCCACGTTAAGAAGCCAAGTCGTTAGTGTTCCATCACCAGAGAAACCGAGTTCGAATTCCAGCCAGGTGAGGTTAAGTTAATAGCATACCACCACAAAAGGCATTTGATTTCTTGATAAAATTAAAGTTTTGAAGTTAATATTTGAATGTGCTTAACAAATTTCCTCTTTTCTATTCTTTAAAAAATCGCTCTTTCATATCTCGGATGAAACTTGTTCTTATCCCCCAGAAGAAACTTTTTCCGATTCCCAGAAAGAATCGCTTTCTTATTCCCTAGAAGTAATGCTTTCCTTACCGCCCAGAAGTGTCGCAGAGTAGCACATTTCTTCCCGAAGCGGCATGCAATGCGATATCGCTGGAGTAAAGCGATAACTACTGTATCTTTCGCTATGGGAAATGTTTGCTGGGCTTTTGTGTGACAGTTACAACCTGTTTGCTTTGAAATATTTCAAACCATTTTACCGTAACTGGCGAATCATAAGATCGCGAAACGACCGAAGAGGATAAAGACATTAATAATGCACTTAAGCTTACTGTCATTCATGTACGATATCATGGCAAAGTCAATACACTCACGTAATTCTCAGAAGACGGTTCTCTTTGATAACAAACCCGCAAAACTTTGGAAGCGGCTATAATTAGATATCCATGATTGTAATAATATTTTAAAAGCGACTGACGAATCATTAAATCACCAAAAAAAAATACCAAATGCATGCATTTGAACTCGCATTCAGAAAGTGTTATTCTTGGTCCAGGAATTTACATTTGTTTCATGAAAAATTTTATGAACAAGTATAAAACATGTTTCAAGAAATACATAACGCCTAGTTTTACTAACCTAGGTCAGTATTTGTCAGAGTTTTAGGTCATATACTTCTGACTGAATAAATTCTTGCCAGAGACTGTCACCGTGATATTTTGTTTGTCAGAAATTAATGTTTTCATAAATGTTACTTCTCTATTTTTGGTTGCTCTATGGTTTGACATTATTTGCTTATGGCTAATTCTTTCAAAACTCTAAAACCAATCAAATATGGCTATATCTATTATTAGCTAATCTAGTTAAACCTTTTCGCTGTATATTTTTCTTAATCGCACTTCTTGTTCTTTCAGATTCCTGGCATGTCTGTGGTTAATCGTTCTACCAAAAGTATATTTTCTAGTCTCAAAACTGTCTGCCAATTTCTACTGCGTTATATTTATGTGGATGAGCGTTACTTTCCCAAGCGTGCGCATCGGTTTACAGCTATCTACAGTCGTGACAAGGAATATCTGTAAGTTGATTAATCTAAATGAATCGGCATTATTCAAATGGAATCCTTTTGTTACAGTTTCGATATACGTCAGGATTGTTTTTTCACCACCGCAGTGCGTTCTCGCATCGTAGAATTCATATTGGATCGTCAACGTTTTCCCTCCAAGCATCATAATGACATGGCTTTCGGCATAGAGCGATTGGTGGCCGAGGGAGTCTATTGTGCAGCATATCCCTTGCACGATGTGAGTGGAAAGTAGAACACCTTAAGGTACCAAAACTAAAATTGTCTTTATTGCAGGGTGAGATTAACGAGGTGGGAACTATGAGAGCATTGCTCTATAAACATTGGGCCTCGGTTAAGAAATGGTATCGCTATCAGCCTTTGGATGATATCAAGGAATATTTTGGTGTCAAAATTGGTAAATGAGAGAAATTTTTTCTAACAAAATGTAACTCCTACTACCATATTTATTATTTGCTAGGTCTGTACTTTGCCTGGTTGGGTTACTATACCTACATGTTACTGTTGGCCTCCATAGTGGGCGTGATATGCTTTCTCTACTCCTGGATCTCACTAAAAAACTATGTGCCTGTGTAAGTTGATGCCTTTATATAACTAATCGAAACCTTCTAAAACCCTGATACCAATTTCAGCAAAGACATCTGCCTGCGTCCCAACACCAATATCACCATGTGCCCACTCTGTGACTGGTGTAACTTTTGGGATCTTAAAGAGACTTGCAACTATGCCAAAATTACTTATCTTATAGACAATCCCAGCACCGTATTCTTTGCCATCTTCATGTCCTTTTGGGCTGCTCTGTTTCTGGAACTGTGGAAACGTTATTCCGCCGAGATAACACATCGCTGGGATTTGACTGGATTTGATGTGCATGAAGAGCATCCCAGACCACAATATTTGGCCCGTCTCGAGCATATACCACCGACTCGTACCGATTATGTGACGAATATGAAAGAGCCTACGGTACCATTTTGGCGTATGAAACTACCGGCAACAGTTTTTAGCTTCTCGGTGGTTATACTCCTGATTGCCTTGGCATTTGTGGCTCTTGTTGCGGTGGTGGTCTATCGCATGTCCATGCTGGCTGCTTTGAAAGTGGGCGCCAGTCCCATGACCACTTCAAGTGCTATTGTAGTGGCCACCGCATCGGCGGCTTTTGTTAATTTGTGTTTGCTTTACATACTGAACTATGTGAGTGGCAGAAACGATTACAAATGCAATGTGACCATATTGTTTTTTGCTTTCAGATGTACAATCATTTGGCTGAATATCTCACAGAGCTGGAAATGTGGCGCACACAAACACAATTCGATGACTCACTCACTCTGAAGATATATTTACTGCAATTTGTCAACTATTATGCTTCCATATTTTATATAGCCTTTATAAAGGGCAAATTTGTTGGTCATCCGGGACAGTATAATAAAGTGTTAACCTTTCGACAGGAGGAGGTGAGTCAGTTTAAAAAAAAAGTAATGTTAAGCTACGTTGTTTGGAATTAAGAAGAAGAAACGTTACAAATGAGAGTAAAAGAAGGAAAATGCCAGTTATGGGTGCTTAGAAAAGGGAAGAAGAAAGACCAACAACTAACCTCTACTAGGATTTTGCCCTTCACAAAAGTTAAACTTTATCCTTTTGAGCGAGAGAATTTGTTTGGATACGGAAGTTGTTCAAGGTTTGAATAGACCTCCGACGCATACACTGCAAATCTGTAGTGTTATAAATTAACTAGGTATTTTAATTTTTATTTTATCAGAAAGCCATTAACAACGTTCTGAGAGCAGCTCCCTTTCCTTCGCCTTTTCTTATATCCAAATGTATTCCTTTATTTTTGAAGCAACAATTTTGAAAACCGCGGCTAAGATTTTTTGTAAAAGACTCCTGAAGATTTCCTGTAGATACTTTGTAGCTCTTAACCAAGCCTACAAAAACACTTCTATGGACGAGCTCAAAAATATAACGTCTTCATGCTCAAAATCACGAAAATTGAAAAATATCAACCTTTTCCATTGTTTTTGAGAATCGCCACCAATTTAATATACCAATATTATATTCAAAGAAATATAGTCACGAAATAAGAGAAGAACTTGTATAAACAAAACTATTTCATTCAATTATTTTTTTATATAGTTTTGACCTCTAGGTCATACTTGTAAAATTAATTTTTTTGTCAGTTTTAATTTCAATATTCTGTGCTTTTTAATGGGGTTTAGCTTTTTAGTAAGAAAAATGTTAATTTAAGTCATTTTCGTCATCAGAGCTTGATAGGCAATCCCAAGACACATCACTTCATTATCATCATCGTTATTGCCTTTACAAAACGAAATTCTCTGGCTCCACCAACATACCTCGCTAAGCATAGAATCTATTTCTTATCTTTGAACCTTTTTTCCATTGGCATGATTACCTGGTAAAAACGTTCCACTTGCTCATTTAATTCGGTAGAGAATTGCTTCGCGAATACTTCCAGGTGGTTATTAAGAAAATGTAATATCGATAGCTTGAAAAGATTTTTGCATATTCTTGACTAATACTTTAAAATTTTTGTCACGGCTTTTTCCCAAAACAATCAATGCAGCTGGTCACATTTTTGGACTTAATCCTAAAGTTCTAAGTGAGAATGCTTGAAGTCCGTTAAATTTGAACGCAATAATTCAAGCATTAATTTACTAACAATTTTCCCAAAAATTCGACAAAAGGTTGATATTTTTTAAAATTTTCATGATTTTGATCATGAAGACGTTGTTTTTTTGAGCTGGTTGAAAGAAGTGTTTTGTAGGCCTGACTAAGAGCTACAAAATAACTGCAGACAGTAAAGTAAAATTCCAAATAGTTTATGAGATATAGACCTGAAGGCCTATTCTTAGATAAGATAAATAGTTAGTTCGGCACAATACTTCTCATGAATAAAACCACATTTGAATAGTTTCGAAATCTGAGCAGTGTCTTATCTAAATGAAGTATTGTGAAAAACTAAATTTTTATCTCATCTGAGTATCCTTAAAATGAATTTCAAGGCATCTGTACACGACAATGCACTGATGGCGTACCATACAACGATAATTTCAGTCCATAATATAAAAAAATAAATTTTCTCTATAAAAAAGCATTAGAAGTGGCTAGAAAAATTTATTGAACGCAACTCTTTGTCAAACAGTTGGGTTCCAGATAAGTCATACGTTTTAAAAGAGGATTCGAGACTTTCGATTATTTCCGATCACATAGTAACCGAGTTTGTTGAAATTTCGAAGAATCCTCAAAGTTTGCACTCAGGTTATAAAAAATTCTTGCATACTTTTTGACGCCGCATCGGCTCGCGTTTTGTAAAAAAAAAAAAACAAAAAAAAAAAAAAAAAAAAAAAAAAAAAATATAAAAATTTATATCTTTGAGAACCCCAAATTGAATTTACCCAAATCTAACAACATTCATGTATGGATCAATACCTTTCATATGATACATCGCATGTCCTGAAGGACCAGCATCATATATGGTTTAACTTCATGTGAGCAAAAATTAACAAATCGGTGGCAAGCAACCGGGGTATGTATTTCAAAGTATTATATATATAAAAAAGATGTGGAGACACCACCCCCTCCCCCAATATCTATTACCCCATCAGGCTGTACAATTTAATTCGCCCACTTGATGTGAGTCGGGACATCGTAAAAATGTTCTGCAAATTCCAGTTAGGAGGCAGGGGATTTGGTTTAATTTTTTAATATGTTGACAGCTAATTTGTCAACTCTTTAAATAAATAAAGTAAATGAAATGAAATCGTCATAATTATAAGCAGGGGATGCAATTCGGTTCTGAGTCAACCCTTACCCGAGCAGCTAATGCTAGACGATTAACCAAACCTCTAAAAGTACCGGCGCCCCTCAGAAATGCTGAGCCTTGCTCATTAAGTTCTCCTGAAGATCAATTGGCTTGGGCGCTTGATGGGGACAAGGACGCTACGATGACGACACGTACTCTGTGCGGACGGCCTAAGTTACAGGGAACGATCGGTCGACAAACTAGTTTTAGTATCCATTTGGGTGTTAGCTATAACGGACTGGCAAAAACAAAATCACTTAATGTTATAATTGGCAAATATTCAGCCACTGCTCCAGTCGTTGTGCAGTGAGAAACCTACCTCCCGTCTATGTACATTTTTCGTTTCCGCTGAGCCGAAAAAAAAAAAAAAATTTTTAACGGGGACTTGAACCAACAAACCAAGGCGTAAGGGCGGCTTACCTAACCACTCCAGCCAACTTATATTTTAATATCCGACAAGTTAAACTTTAATATGTATCTTTGTAAAGTGAAAAGGCGAAAATTGGTATCCAATGTCAGCAACCTGGAACATTCGCTTTTTCACATGCTCACATAGAAGGTATTGAGCCACACATCATGAATGTTTTTAAATTTTGTTAATACTCCACCCGGTTCTAAAGATATTTACATTCCATTTTTATTTTCAATTTTTATAATAAAAATTGAAAAATAATCTTTCTTTTCGATTTTTATAAAAATTGAAAAATATTTTATTTTCAATTTTTATTATAAAAATTGA
The DNA here is from genome assembly GCA_018904265.1 of Lordiphosa collinella. Lineage (NCBI taxonomy): Eukaryota > Metazoa > Arthropoda > Insecta > Diptera > Drosophilidae > Lordiphosa > Lordiphosa collinella. Next base: position 186,472 of record JAEIFV010000594.1, on the reverse strand, counting down.
AAATAGCTGTTACATTATGATTTTTAAATAAAATTGAAATTTAGTTATTTTTTGTAATTTATTTTTTTAAAATCAAAAATAAGAGTTAAAATTAATTTTTATAATAAAAATTAAAAATAAAGGTTTATCCTGCTGAACAGAATCCCTGGACCCTGAATTAGTATATCTAAGATATTTTCATTCATCTAAATTATTTTTTTAAAGGTTCGATTTTTATGAACTCATAACTCTTATTTGCAATCCTGGTTGTACCGAAGTCGGGCAGAACCGATTTTAACCTCGCGCTGTACCCTTATACAAGGTATTATAAAATTGTCCGGATGCTTGTAACGGTTAGAAGGAAGCATCTCTGTCCGTCTGTTTCTATGATATCTCCTCCGTCAGTTTTAAAGCTATCCTCACCAAACTTTGCACGAAGTCTTTTGGTACAAGTACGCTGCGCATTTGTCGGAACCGGCCGGATCGGATGACTATAGCATATAGCTTTCATAGGAACGATCGGTCGAAAAACTATCTTAGTGAAAAAAAACTTTTGTTTAATAATAGAAACGCCTCCAAAAGTACATATTTCTTAGTTTACTATCCTTTCCCATGATTTCACTAAGTTTGGGCGAAATCGGATGACTATTGCATATAGCTCCCATAGGAACGATCGGTCGAAAATCTAGTTTTAGTGAAAAAAAATTGTTTTTTTAATGAAAACGTCCGTATCGTTGGCATACACTTATTTTATTTACTTTTATACAATTATACAAAGTTTGGTCGAAATCGGATGACTATAGCATATAGCTCCCATAGGAACGATCGGTCGAAAAACTAGTTCGAGTGAGGAAAACTTCTTTGTTTTTAATGAAAACGTCCTTTTTATTGGCATATTCTTATTTTATATACTTTAACACATTTCTACAAAGTTTTATCAAAATCGGATGACTATAGCATATAGCAGCAGTAGTATGATCGGTCTAAAACGAAGTTCTGGGGAGAAAACCTTTTTGTTTTAAATCGGATCAAATTTCGTAATTAACAGTGTATTTGCCTTTTCATGATTTTGCGAGAGCCTTATATTTATTTAGACCAAAAGAGCCAGAATCGATGAAATATTCTGGAAAACAAATTAATGAATAACTTTTAACTAGCTCAAATGTTATATCAAAAACATCAGGACTCTAAACTTCTATCAGAAATTTACCCTATTTATTTTGAAACTGAACCTGGGTTCAGCTACCTTCTGCACCTGATCCCAAAAGTTGTATTCTGAACCCCTCCTGATTTTTTGGAGGTTTGCAGCCCTGATTTAAAAAGAGCTTAAATGTTCCACTTTAGCTGGTTAGATGTAGTTTATATATTCTTTGGTTAAACCAAAGACGTAGAACACAACAAGATATAAGTGAATGTCAGGGACATTGGAAGGGAAATTTGCAATGTGGGCCTCCGATTTTACATATGTGTCCCGTCAGTGTACAAAGTTTTCCACTGTACATTCACTTACTTATCTTTGCAAGTTCTGGATCTTTGTTTAAACTAACTAAGCATTAACTTTAATGATAAAATTGTTGTCTATTTAGTTGCCACTTACTGATGTTGATATTTACCTTTCTTTCCAGTGTTCCTCTGGAGGTTGTCTCACAGAGCTATGCATTCAACTGGCCATCATAATGATAGGCAAACAGGCCTTCAATACCATTCTTGAAGTCTACCTACCCATGTTTTGGCGCAAAGTCTTGGCCATTCAGGTGGGTCTATCGCGGCTCTTCAATAACACACCCAATCCCGACAAGGCCAAAGATGAACGTTGGATGCGTGACTTTAAACTCTTGGATTGGGGTGCACGCAGTTTGTTTCCCGAATATTTGGAAATGGTTTTGCAATATGGTTTTGTCACCATATTTGTGGCCGCCTTTCCCTTGGCACCATTCTTTGCGCTTTTGAACAACATATTGGAAATGCGTTTAGATGCCAAGAAACTGTTGACTCATCACAAGCGTCCAGTGTCGCAGCGTGTTAGGGATATTGGTGTATGGTATAGGATACTCGATTGCATAGGCAAGCTGAGCGTGATAACGAATGTAAGCTGGTTGACACACTTTTTATTATATTTATTAATTCTACAATTTTAATAGGGATTCATTATAGCCTTCACTTCGGACATGATACCACGTTTGGTCTATAGGAATTATGTATCTAAAGATGGTACACTGAATGGCTATTTGGATTTTACTTTATCAGAGTTTAAGATATCGGATTCGCCTGGCCTGAACAGTCTGGCTGGGGATCTTTCCAATATAACCGTGTGCAAGTAAGTAAAAAAACTATTTTTAAAAGCTGTGAAAGAGTTGCATAAATATATTTTCCTTATAGATATACAGATTTTCGATTGCCGCCTACATCGCCAGAGAAATACACCTTGAGCAGCATGTTTTATATAATACTCGCCTGCCGTTTGGGTTTTGTGGTGGTTTTTGAGGTGAGTAGATTTTATTTTATTTCAGAACATAAATGCTTAAGAAAATCTCTTTCCTTTTAACAGTTTAATACAAATCCACACTTAAATAAGTTTGCTTTCTGTTCATGTCATATAGAAGTCCAAAAATTAGTTTTCCAGCTTTTTAATATTTAGACTTTGACATGCTGAAACATACCCGAAGTTTCCACAATGCTCTCCTGTAAAGCACGATTCTCATTGGTTGAAGACTTCATTAGGCGATATAAAGCATAAATGCCATACCCAAATAGGGCATTGATTACTAAAGAATCAAACCAAATTAGTCTTGAATTAATTCTCATACCAAAACTTACCTAAAAACACACCAAAGATCACACTACGCGCTATTCGACGATCCATTGAGGCATCCAAATCATCAATTTTTATTTCCAAACTCACAAATATGGCTATTTCTATGACCATGGAGACGCAGCCATTAATCAACCAGGGGGCAATGCAAATGAGACGTTGCTAAAGAGAAATTTAGTTGGTTCTTATTTATTTTTAATTCTCTCTTACCTTTTTGATCCCATCTACCAAAATCGAAGCCACTACCAGGTTTATTAAAGCCTTGATCCAAATTGTTAATGTAACTATCATGTAAAACGCTTGCGAGAACTCATGCACCAAAACATAGTCCACTGCAAATTGAATTTATTATAAGAAAGTTAGTTTTCTTACCAAAAATATTATATAGTCAACTCACCCAAAGTGGCTATAAATGTGCCAAAGGGACTTAAAACTTGAACTTCACTTTGCTGCCATTGTGAAAGATCCATGAAATCAAAGTACAGATGATAGCTGCTCAGGCCCAAAATTCCTATGGCAATGAGTATATCCAGACAGGCTATGCTTAGGCCCACCGAGCGTAGATTTAAACAGACAAAGTTTTTCATTGCAATGGAACTGATCAAAAATTGATCTGGCGATTTTCTGAAAAAGATTAGGCAAGGTTTATTAGAAAGTGTTGGATTCATTTTAAGAGAGGTATGCTCGTTAATGGGGTGTCATAAATCTTCTTCAGATTAAAACATTTAAAGCATGCACGTGTCCGTAATGGCTCCCAACTTATACCGAGCCGTCAAATTTCTTTGGCGGATCGATAAATAGTCCTGATTACTAAATATGTCTAAAAGGAACGAACCTTCTATCTGCAAAACTGTGGGACTGTTTTTCCAGTTTACGGCAAGTATAAGATCTCTTACCATCTCTGAGATCTGTTTGTTCATACGGACGGACGTACAGACGGAATCAAGAATATATATACTTTATGGGGTCGGAGATGCTTCCTTCTGCATCAACAGCCGAGCCGATATAGCCATGTCCGTCTGTCTGTCCGTATGAACTCCTAGATCTCGTCTTGACGGTCCTTGTCAGTTCGGCTATATTTCTTGGTGTTAATGTATCTGAGCACCAGGGAACGAAACCGTAGAGAACTAAAAATTCGAGCTTTTGAAAACACTGAACCGAACCAAAAACGCAAAATGAAGACAATTGAGTTTGGTTCAACTTATTAACGAGTTAGATGAGGTAAGGCGCCTACCTTACGACAAATTTCATTGCAAATTTCCGATCGGATTAGCATTAGCCTAAAGTTTTAGTATGACTTGTTTTGTACACTAAGGCGATAAACGATTCTTTATGTTACCCAACTAACAATTATATTTTTAATTTCACTAGGCAACAAGGACCGGGATATCGAAGGGTTGGTGGTGATTCTAGTTAGTTTTTGTGTGCTGAACACAAATCTGTTTTTGGATATTCTTTGATACCATCGGAAAGTTCCACTCCTTAGCTTTAAAATGAAATATCTCCAAAAATTCTGCGATTTTTTTTAATGGAGATATACCTCTTTTAGCACTTTTGTAAGAATTCAAAAATATCCTATTTATTCTCCCATTTATGTTTTCGTTTCTAAAAACAGTAAAGTAGGCTGGTCATTTGTAATGAACCAGCAACAAAATTCTAAAAAAACCGCACCAGGATATTAAAGAAATTGAGAAAAGGTACCAGGGAAGGTGGGACATTAACATGATAGCAGATTACTGTAGGTGCTTAAAGAGAGACGATTACATTAAATTTAACAAACGAAGATAAGAAATGCGCAGATTCTTAGAAACCGAAGAGCCTTGTGAGGTTTGTTTTAGAATTTTGTTGCGAAATGCTTGCTTTTGGCTGTTACATACTTTTCCACAAACTTAATATACTCTGTGTACCTCTGGTAGAACGAATTGATGTGGGGGCGACTTCAGAGTCACATTATACGGATACATTAGAGCAGAGGCAGGCAAACAATACATTCACACTTTTGCATTGGTGTGTGTGAGCAACGCAAAAATTGCTCTCAATTTCAGTAGCAACGACTTGCACGGCGACGTAGGAAAGCAAGCAATGCAGCAGTGCTTGTACAGCTATACTATGTGTGTGTCAGAGCAGCGCTCCTTAGAGAATTTTTGTATGCACACGAGATAGGAAATGTGCCTGTCCCTGCATTAGAGCCTTCGACGAGCCAAAACAGCACTTTACAAGTACGTCCTTACTTTTGGACAATTTCTTAGATTCGATTGAAGGGTCTTCCGGGAATGAGGAGTTGAATAGGGATGAGCTTCAGCGGATAACAGCAGAAATAAATAGTTAATGCCCGAAGCCGATCAACCGCAAAACGAAATTATGAAATATTTGGAAGGAAACAAATTCCTGTATCCTCGAATTTATGAATTGGCTACTGTAATGCTTTGAGTATTGGCCTTACAAGTCAGTGTAGGAAGAGCATTCTCGGCAATGAAACTAATTGTTACTGACTTAAGGTGCAACCTATCATCAGATGTCTGAAAGAAACTATTATTTTCAAAACTTAATAAATAATAATGGTCATCTAGTCATCTTTATTATGGTCCGGTGAGACTTTCTCAGTACCATAGACTGGTGTTATCGCTACTTCTACAGAGGCAGCATTGTTTTCGTCGTCGCCTCTTAGCGGGTTGGAGAAATAATTCCACCATTTGGAAGAATTTTCTGGTCTTACTCATGCCGAACAGCTCTTCGACTTCCTCACGCATGTGACTTTCCTGCCAGATTAATCCGCCTCAACGCTATATGTTGTTATATTGATGATATTGTGCTGACTTGGCTTGGTTTTTGAAAAAGCGTTCAGTCAGTACAAGCTTGCTTTATATTAAAACTTTGATCATGTGTGGATTATTAATAGGCGGAAACACAGATGTAATATATATAGATTTGAGGAAAACTTATGATTTTGTCAACCTTGAGCTCCTTGTGTTTTTTCTTTGTAAGCTATGTAAGTCCAATCGTCATCACCGCGCTAGACTTTTTTTTTACTTTCCTCATAATCACACAAAGTTTGATCAAAATCGAATAAGTAGAAGAAACTGCAAGGGTTCATAATTTTTGTCAGTCGAGCTTTACCGGCTAACTTACTTATTTTGGTTGTTTTGCTATTTAAGTTTTATTAAAGCTTATCAATTATAATTTTAGATTTTTTTCACCTATTAAGGGGTTTTTAAATGAATTGTATCCTTTTGTTTTATTTTTCTCTTAAATATTCGAATTATTTTCCACGTTATGCCACGCGTCTGTTCGTTTCGCAGTCTATACAGCTACTAAATCAAGCTGTCTGCTTGGAAGCCAAAACTAGGTTCAATTTTCATCTAATTGGCCTTTTCACTTCTTTTCATTTGCGTCTCTTTATGCTGGCTGAAAACAAAAGTACATTGGGGTTTCTTTAGGTGTGTGCCAATGGGAGGGTGAGTTCTGTGCTTAATTCCCCCTAATATTAAGGTTGAGGCTAACGCATATCTTAGGGGAATTGCCTCAAACTCTTATAAAAAGTATGCAGTTGCTCTAATTTGAAACATTTTATTGAATTTCTAAGGTTTCACTTTCGATATGTGCATTTTGTTTAATGAACTTTTTATTCTTTTGCAGAACTTTGTGGCTTTGGTGATGATATTGGTGCGTTGGTGCATACCCGACATGAGCGTAGAGCTGCGCGATCAAATTCGTCGAGAGGTCTATGTCACCAATGAGATTATTATAGAACAAGAAGCTCAACGTGCACGTTTTGGTAAGAGTTTGATTTAATGTACTGCAAATTGTTATTTAAATTGATTTTTCTTCAACAGAACGCCTTAAGCGCAGCTCTTCGGTGCTACAAACTCCACATGAACAGGATATGGATGCTTCCTCTATACACGAACCAAATACAAAGTTTATTAAAATTGAAAAATTACTCAGTGCAAATCTATCACAAATCGAAATGGACTCAATTATACATGGGGAAAACCCCAACACCGGCATCTCGGGTGCAGACTGTTTGCCCTAACAAAGGGAACAGTGAAATGCTCAGTGATGAGATATACAACCATGCTCCCATTTTCGCACCGGTTGCAAATTGCAAAACTTTTGCAAATGCGAAAACGGGAGCATGGCTAATAGATATGATATTCAAGTTGAATCTTTAGTTTAGGGTATGGATTTCTCTAAAGTTCCTCCGAAACTTAATTAGCTTTTATGGAAAATGCTTTAAAAACACATATGTAAATAAGTCATACAACCTCATGTTATGCACAAAGTGAATGCCAATGTAGATGCAATCACCATTTTATATATATTAATTAATCAGTGATCAATTGTTACATTTACAATCTCTTCTGTGAAAAAATCTCACCTAATTGTAATTAGAAACTCAGGCTCTCTCATAAACACTCATAGAGTCAATAAATAGAACAAATCTATTTTAGCAAATATGAAATTGAAAATCATTAGGGTGTTCAGTAGACTGGATAAACTAGTAAATGCGATATAATTAATATCATATGTAAATCTGATCAAATTTACGTTTATCCAGGCTAGTGAATTACTTTAATATATATATTAATGTTAAAAAAAGATATATATTTATATTTATTACTATATTTATGTACGTTGATATGTGGAATCTTTTTATTTGAAGTTGATATATAAAATAAAAAAAAACAATTTTTATATGAAAGATCTAAAACTTTCTGAAATTTTAAAGTATTTGGGTTTGAAAATGAGCTTAGATATTAATTATCTATTGTCAAATTTTGTTTCGAACTTTAATTTGAAGGCAAGGCACACTTACCAAACATCCTGGGAAAAGAAACTTAAGTGCCCTTTTACGATTTATCTGTACTTAGGTGCAATATTTCTCTTCTACTTAAAGAAGTAGTTAAGTAAAAATGGTTAAAGTTTAGGTGTATTATAGTTACAAGTATCTGCAGAGACACTTAATGACTGATAAAGTTCAAAAATCTCTGCTTGGTTTTGCCTACTTTTAGGCATTGCAAAAAAGTAACGTTCTTATCAACTTAAAAATGTCTGTAGAAAAAGTATGCTATATAAATAATTGTACCTAAAAATATAAAGTAGATCAGGGATTAAGCTGCTTATAACAATAATTAAGTTTACGGGGGCCACCTCTTAAATTTGTTACCTTCGTAGTTGTAATCGTTTCAACTAGAAAACATCTCTCGAGGGACAAATATAATTAAGCCCAAAAGTTTTTGTGCAATCATTTATAAAGATTTTCGATGTGGAGAGTGTCAATCAACTTACATACCTTTTTTTTGAAGATAAAGCTTCATGCTTGGGCATTCGTTAAATTTCTTCGATCCAGATCGAATTTGATTTATTTATTTATTTATTGTTTGCCAAATGAACAAGGTTCTTAGCTGGCTAAACTAATTTTTAGCTTAAATTGTAATCAGGGATGCAAACCGGTTCTGAACCGAACCGCTTTTTCCAGCTGGTGAACCGAACCGCAAACTGAGACCGGCTTCCTTTCAGAAAATGCTGAACCGAACCCAAAACCAAAAAGAAAAAACGATTCGGTTCCGTTAGATTTAACGAACTGTGCGGTTACTCCCACACAAAATTAATGTAAAGGCAAACTAACACATTATGGCCTTAAAATAAATACTTGAATATACAAATTCCGATTCCACAGGTGAATCCCACACAGAGCGTAAACATCAGAGGCCGGCACGTCCCTATGTTGTGTGCAGACCTATGTTGTGTGCGTAAAATATCAAAGCAGCGCTGCTTCCACGAACACAGTATTAGCTGTACAGCTTCGCGACGCAGTCGTTGCTACTGAATTGAGAGCAATTTTTGCCACTGTTCTGGTTTGCATAGAATTATTCAACGTTTGTGGTCAATCAACGTAAAAAAGCGCCGCAGGCAAAATTTTTTTTTGAAACGTTCGATTTTATAGTTTAAACGTATGTATTCTCAAGTGCCAATTTCCACCATTTTGGTCTTCTCATTGAGCAACTTTTTTTCGACTTTTTTTTTGCATTTATTTATAGCTTGATATTCAAAAATATCCCCCCAAAAGGATTTTCGAAAACTCGAATTAGTTTAGGAGATATAGTCCTTTTAGTGACCCAATGTGACCTAAATTCCCAAGCAACTGCAAACTTAAGGGGGTCTTCTCATTGAGCAACTTTTTTTAAACCCTCGTATTTTTGACCTATGCGTTAAGTTTTCTCCGGTTCTACCGGACCGATTTTGATGAAACAAAGTGAATTCGACGGAGAATTGTCAGCTCTTTAAAACTGCATTTAAACATTTTTGATTTTTTTTTTTTCCAAAAAATTACTTCAAACTTTAAACGCGTTTATCTCGAAACCACGTTTTTCGAACTGGCGGCCATGATATCTCCAGTTCAACTGAACCGATTTTCATGAAACAAAGTGGAATCGACGCAGAATTGTCACCATTCTCGGCTGAACCTCGACCATAATTTTAAAAAATTTTTTACTATTTTTTTTTACACTAAACTACAAAAAAAAGCCCGAAATTGAAATTTTTTTTTGAATGGCCGCCATTTTGTCAAAAAAAATCACAAAATTAAGTTTGAGGTTCAGCCGAGAATTACATCTATACTGATTATAACCCCGTTTTTTTTTTTCATTTCGGACGCTCCGGAGACCCGGAATCGTGGCCGCCGTGACGACACCTTTTTTTTCACCACCAACTTTGAAGTCTCATTACTTTTTGAACAGCCCTCGTATCGAGGCAAAAAAAAAATTTTTTTATTTACTTTGAACCTTTTGTAATACAATAAATAAAAAAAGTTTTCAATTATTCTTTGCGTTTTCAAATAAGAATTTTTTTAAAAAAGGGTCCAAAAAAACGGGTTTTGAATAGAGAAGACCCCCTTAAAACTCGATAACAAGTACTCGACACTTATTATTCGATACCAAGTACTAGATAATCAGTACTCGATTCTAAGTATTCGGGTCTAAGTACTCGATGATAAGTTTTAGATACTCTGTGTGTTTGTTTTTGTCTTTAATTTTGTCTTTGATATTGTCTTTGTTTTTGTCAGAGTACCGAAATGGTAAGAAGGGGAGATCGTATGAAGCTGGCATGTGTGTATTAGAGAGCTGTTTATATTGTTGTGTGGGATATTTTTTCTGAGAAAAGATTTGCCAAATTACAAATTAGGTTAGCCGTTTCTGCCAAAAAAAACTGAAATAATTTTCATTTTTCTGATATTTTTCAAACTTTGAAGCACTAGATGCCATTTTTTTGGGTCAGTCGGTTAAGGAATTTTTTCCTCTTATAAATATATCTATAACTTTGCCAAAAATATAAAAACAAAATTCCGAACGGATTATTATATATGGCCTTCATAAAAAGGATTCTTTCTCTTTAAATTCAGGTTGGGGTGAAAAAATGGTGGGTATCAAAAAAGTACCTTGACGAAGTGATGGGGCCAAGTCCTTTGAGAATTTTTTAGTTTCGGTATGTACTTCAAATATATCGGGTCCGAAGGCGTAACCAGAAAATGACCTTAAAAAGTTGCACAGTGTATTTTAATATCCAATTTTCACATCTTAACATAAAAGGCGTTAAAACAGTCAATTTCGGTATTTCATAAAGACAAGCCCATTGTCTGAGATATAAATTATTATAGCTCCGAAGTATTCATTTTATTCCCAAACTGATATGCCCATCAATTGGTCAAGTAGCGTCTCTATAATGTTTGCCACCAACCCTGGCTAAACAAATGTGCGCAACAAGCATGCAATTTCTTATTGCCAAGCCACTTGAGAGCTCTTGGCCAAGAGTGTTCAACAGAGATGGCCCTATACTCACACTTTCTCTTTTCATCTCTCTTTATGCTGCGCATGTGTTCAACTAATGACGTCAGTGGAGGAAAAGCGTGCAGCGCTCTCAGCTGTTTTTGCCGCCATAAAAATAATAGAACATTCCGTTTCGTTTGCTCGATTTTCCCACAGTGCGCTCAAATGGGTTCAGTTTGCTTCACGGATTTCTAGTGTCAACAACGGGAATCTGAGAGGAACATGCCGCGTTTCAATTGCAATTCCTATTGCAATTCTACGTTCCTGTTTCCCCAGGCACAACACGTTGTCCTGGCAACTAATCGAGGGCAGGAAGCTATTTGAAATCTTTCTTTCGAGGCAGCCATTTCTGGGTAAGCTTTAATTAGTTGAATTTTTTCTATAAGATTTTCATAATTTGCTTACTAATTGCCTATTTGCGAATGGCCCTGTATGCCCCCTTTTCCCTTCTCCGCGTGCTAATAACAAAAACTATTGATTTTTGTGACCGGCGCCGGTCGAGTTTAAAGGAAGTTGTCGCCGTCTTCACGCTTGATGTTTGTCTTGGACAGCTTTGTATGCCAATTGGTTGGGGGAATTGGGTTGTCTCTTGCAGTTGCATTGTGTCTTTGTTAGCTGACTTTGATGGAGGATGGGGTGGTACGGGCATAGTCTTATGGACAACTTCCCTTTAATAGGTTGTTAAATTTTCCACATTTCTTTGTGTGTTGCCTTTGTGTGGGAATTTTAACGCATGTCATTTAATATCCAAGCACTCAAGAGCCAAAATCTATGGGAAATAAAAAAGAAGAATTTTCATGATTTAATATAAAGTTCAATGTACGATTATGAGTTCATATGCTAAGCTTGTTCCATCAACAGAAAATTAGTAAATTGTTTAAAATAATCAGAATTTTTAGGATAAGGTTTTAAACATTAGAGTTTTCCTGTGCATCATATCTATCATAAATCAATAGATGAGATCTAAGTCAAATTTGCTTTATTAACAAGAACACTTCCAATAAGCTACCCAAATCTGTCCGGAATCGAATCCATCAGGAACGGTTCAGTCACTATTTTTGGTTCACTTCTATAATTCAGATTAGTGGCTTGCACAGACAGTAACAGAACAGAACCAATTATTTCTAAATTTCAGTAAAAGTAAACTTTTTAAGAACTTAGATAAATGCTGTCGACCTGCGAAAAGCTGTTAAAGCATTTGAGAACTCATGGTTGTTCAAAAACCTAGACTGTATTTGGTTTGACACAACCAATTCTAATTAAGATGACAATCTTTTTATTGAGTGTGTAAAAGGGCTTGGCCCTTTGGGGCTGTAAAGTCAATTATTTTTATGAAACACCTGAAGTAGCCAATGCTAGAAATTTAAGCGGTGGGCCTCGTAAAACATCATTGGATAGGTGTAGCAAAATAGAACAAAATTTTTCCTTAAGCGAAGATGTGCGAATATTTCTAACAATTTGCCACAATTAAAAATCACAAAAAGTAGTTTTGTATGCGTCATTCAAACCTTTTTAAAAACATTGTGCGGCGAATTCAAGCAATTTTTTTTACATTTTTCTTTAAAAATAAGGGAATGGCAAGCCTAAAAGAAAGTACATTTTATTACAAAAAAAATACAAAAAATTGTTAATGTTTCCGCAAGGAGGAAAACGCTGTGCAAAGGTGCTCTGAAATATGAAATATTTCAATGTGTCATGAATGTACTGGAATCATGCTATTCGTTTTCCAGTTTCATTCTCCATTGCAATCCAAAATGATCATCATTGTTATCATCTTCGCTGGTTAACATATCCACTGGGTTCTGTACTACATAGAAAAAAAGATCCAAAAAAGATCCACTTGGAATGGATATGGATAATAAAAACATATTCATTTCAAATGGATACGGAAATCATCAAATGGATATTTTTTAATATCTTTTTTTTCCTCGGTGTGCCTTGCGAATTAATTTAGCCTTTTCTGAGCATAAGGATAAAAGTTTCAGAGCAAAAACGAGATCGTGTTTTTGTTGTTTTCGGGCGGCCATGTTTACCGCTTGAAGCAATAAATTAAGGTTTGCTCCCTCGGATACGACAAGATCTGTAGCTTGCCCTCTTTGAGCTCTTCGACTTTTTTTTGGGATACGCCAATGAAAGGCGTCCACTTGACTAACGATCATTGAAACGATTACACATGCTTGTGCATTTAGCCAATCCACATGCTCGTTTAAACACCTTTTCATATGACCTGCACATCCTTCATTTTTCCGCCAAACGGTAACAAAAAATCTAATAGAATAAGCTGCAACAACTTTATTCATTTCATCTAAAATGTCGCAACAAAGTTTTGTTTTCAAAAATTCCAGCTCAGCATTTTCCTTGGAAGCTTTGCTCCTCTCTGAATTCCATAAGCCAAACAACTCCGCATTGTTGAATTTGAGGTTATGATCTATTAATGCAAATTACAAGGGATGTGGACAAAAGTGTATCAACTTAAAAAATGCATTACAACAGAAATTATTAAATCTACGACACACAATTAGTTTCAGGGCCGAAATAGCCAGGAATCGTTTTATATACCTTTTCAAAAATTAGTTTTTATCACAAATCGACACTTGTTGAACGACTCACTGTAACCTAAAATTACGAAGACAGCACAACTCATACAAACAGTTCACATTACAAAACACGTAGTAAAAACCCCACAGATTAGAATTCATCACAAAACTTTGTTTAAAAGAGGTTTTTTTTTATCACTTTGCAATGATTTTAAATTGTAATCAAATTGGTAGTTTTTCAATGCACATGCTGTTTAAAAACAACCGCTAGGTTCAACAGCTTATTTCTCGAATGTGGCGCCATCTATGGGAATTTCTGGTACGCAACTGAGATGGTCATTCTTTTTCTGATGCAGAGCGATCTATGGTACGTTATTTTTTTTATCTTTTTAAAATGAGGTTTTGGCCAACAAAAGTGGTCGTCTGGACCATAGTGCGTTCGATGAAGGCTTTTAAGTTGAACTATTTTCAAAATTTCTCTAGAACGTCAAGTTTTTGAGAAATCAACGGTCAAAGTTGTTAAAATTTATAAACTTTGGACGGCAATAAACCAAATTCCTGGTTGTTGGACCAGGAACCATAAATAACTAAAAAAAATATACTATTTATATTTTCCGAACAAACAACCTAACATAGTTGTGAGTCGATAAGGTCTCTTAAAATCAGTGATGAAATTTTTAAAAATTTAGAAACGTTATATTGATGGTATGAACAAGTAACGTCAATTGAAATAATATTTGCAATGAGGACATACGTTTTTACTTATGTATGCTGTACAATCTTAACAAAATTTGCCCCATTCGATAGGCTTTAAGCCGATTTTTAATCAACTTATAGCAGGGATTTCAGTTCACTTTGTTTCTTAAAGGCCTGTTCCCAGGAGCGTGGAAAATTTTGCATGGAGCATCACATTTGTTTTTAGGCAAACATTTACAGTTCAAGGTTAACTTTGTTGGCTTAGTGAGCGCATATTTTGTAGTTTTACTCACTCCCTCACAGTTTGGGCAAAAACTTTTGTTTAATGAACTCTGCTTTCGTTATTGATTTAATAAATGGGTAATTGAACTTCTCTCTGACGCTAGATTAGTCATTTTGATATGATAACTTCAATGAGTAAATATAATATTTTGGCCAGCTGTCACAGCCAAGATTTTAATTGCCTTTTGATGGGTTAGCATATGTCCAAACTGGCTCAAATTACCATGTGCAAGTAAAACACGTGCTTGTTAGTAAAAATGTCTCGCTTGAGTGTCCTTGCCCAGTGAGTAAGTGTTAAATAAGTCAGAAGTCTATTGTTTGATGTGTGAGCAAATGCGAGTAAACATATATAAATGTACAAAGAAAAAGTATGTATGATTTATGTATTTTCTGTTCTGGTGTGACACTTAAAACAATTTCGTTGAAGATTGGTATTTTGTACATTTTGTTTAAAGAAAACAAATCACAATTATGCCATGCTTAAGAAAACGGAAAATTAATAGATTTCTATAAAAAATTGATTGAACAATGAAACTATAAGAAAGTTTCAACTATTTCGTTGATAAATTGATATTAATTAGATTGAATAAGGTAAAAACAATAGTTTTTAGTTCACTTAAAATATGGAAATATGATAATTTATCATAAATTTCTTACGCTTTCTTGCATTTTATTTGTACGTTTCGCAACATTTCATGACTTTTGGGTTTATCGGTGTTCATGATCATCCAATTTTACTTATGGTTTTTTATATTTTTCTCAAAAAACAACATTAATTCTAGCAACTTCAGTTTATGTTTATGCTAATTAGCTGCCTAAATAAAAACAAAATAATCAATTAATTAAGACTCGTAAATGACGTAAATGCATAAATTATACAAAAGCTTTCGCCACGTTGGTAATCAAATCTGGTGTACCGGCTCCAGTTAAACCCATAAATCATCAAAGTTGAATAAAAGAAATGAAAATTACACTTTACAGGCCGGCCAAACACACACGAAAGCAGGAGGAGCACTCCCTATGGACACATGTAAACGAAATTGACATTGTTTGAGAGGTTGAACTGGGGGCTATTTATAGAAATTCAAGGACTGCAGACAAGAAGAAAAATAATCAGGCATTGCGTTAAATTATAAACACGCAAATCGCGTTATTTTTGGTAAAGAAAATGCAAGGAAAATGCTTTGTTTATGATGACTCAGCATACAATCAGGATTTCCTTTATGCTAAAAGCTAAATGATAATTTATTTAGGCTTTGTGTAGCTTTTGCTGGGGAGGGGGGTGTCTTTGTTATGGGTTGTTTTCTGTTTTGATTTTCGGGTTATTAATTTTTGACTCTTTTTTTGTGGGAAATTGAATAAATAGTGATTAATTTTTCATAACTTGTAAGCAAACCGGACATGAACAAGCAGCACACAACATAACTTATACGCAATTTGAACTTTTTGAACCTACAGATTGTAGCAAATTTAACTTAATTTATTGTTAGCCAAAGCAAATTAATGTGAATTGAATTAGCAGGGCAACAGCTCTGAACTTAAGCATGTGACTAATAATATATTTAAAAAAAACGGCAAGAAATATTTCATTTAAAAATTGTAGGAAAATTTCACTTTAACAAAAATGGGGAAAACCAACCAATATTATACGCAGCTTTGCATGAGTCGTAACAATTGTGTGAATATGTTTCTTTCAAAAAATTCTTAAAGAAATGTTCATACCGGCCGATAATCGCCTTCCAAATTTGAACTTGTTCGGAACATTTTTTAAATGGAAAAATAACTAATTCCCTTTTCCAAACTACACACTAAATTAAAGTTTATAGCTTAAACTACTTGTGGAATATGGCTCAAAACCACGTTTTTTTACCGTTTTGAAACGGTATCCGGGCACCCCCAGGGGGTTAAAGGGGTAAAAAAAATACGAGTCGACTTAGTTGCTTAAATACTTATCATTTAAGGTGCTGTTACATACTTTTTGCGCAAACTTATTATACTCTATGTACCTTTGGTACACTAGCGCGTCCGTTCAAAAAGCGAACAGTTGTTCGGAAATCATGAACACTTGGTGTTCTGATGCTGGACTTGCACTTATGTTGCTTCGAAATTCCCAAGCAGTTATTGCAATGCTGGCATGAGGAACCATCTGCTTCTGCTCTAATGATATAACCGGGAGGTTCTGAAACCTCCTGTTCAGTTGACCAGCTTCCTTTGTGGTGTTGTGTTTGACTGTTAATGTTATGTGAAAACATAACATAACCTCTAGGCGGCTTAAACTTGCGAGTTTAAATATTAAAAATGTCTTAAGTAACATTGTACAACCGAAAGGTTAACAAAAATATACCAAAATTGTTCGAAATCTGAACCCAATGAGTTACCAAAATGAGACCGCCATGTTCCCAAAATTAAAACCGAGATGTTCCAAAATTGTTCCCAAGAAGAAGACCGTAAGTTTGTAAAATGACCCCAAAATGTTCCCAAGTTGAGCTCAAAATGATATTACACAACACCTAAACGTTAAGGGAAGATCGAACAACGGGTCTTCAAAATGCGTTCATGAAATGACACCGCCGTTCACAGTTCACGAAAAAAGCGGGATTACTTTACTTTGTCAACGAATGGTCTTGCTTTCGGTAGATTTTTGAACGGATTTTTTTCTGAGTGAACCTACACACCAAGTTTAAATCTTAAAACCTTAAAACATTTTTGAGATGTGGCTCAGAACCACTTTTAAATAAATTTTGAACCTTCTAGAAATTGAACCTCATAATCCCATCCAACACTCCCAGGCCTGTCGACAGGTGGGAACGGGGTTCTTAGCCCCGGGCCCGGACTTTTGAGAGGGGCCCGGAGGCCTGATTTTTGGCAAAAACTTAAATTAATTATGTACAACATGAGCAAAAATGGGGGCCCGTGAGTTGTACACCCCGGGCCCGTACTTCCCTTCCGCCGGACCTGTACACACAATTATTCAAGTTTTTAGCTTAACTGATTTCTGAGAAATGACACTAAACAACTCCTCCATATGCTCAGGAAAAATCAACTGGCAAAATTCTAAGTCGACCGGTTTTAAATTTCAATGAAGTTTGGTTTTTGGAAGGACTCAATCTAAGTTCGAAAAATGCTTAAATCGAAAAACGACCGTTAATTTTATTGTAATAAGAACAAACTTTCTTGAGTCAAGAAAGTTCGCACTAATACGAATCCGAAAAATTTAGGAAAGTTGCGTTCTTTATTCCAGAACAATCTTTATCTATATTCCAGTACAATATATCTTGGATTGTGCACAAAATAGGCAAACAACACAAGCTCCCAAAGTGTGCAACGCAAAATGAGAACTATTTTAAAAAGAATTCATGTCTATGGAATAGTATAAAAAATTTCTCCATTTACCAAGTTAAATACCGACTTCAGGAGCATATCTTCCATTTCTTGCTACTTCCATTCTTGCTTAAGGCCCTCTTCTCGTCTAGAAATTTATTTTTTCGATTTTTTTCTTTTCATTTTTTTATACTCTGTACCAGAGGTACACAGAGTATTTTAAGATTGTGCAAAAGTATGAAGGAGACAGAAGGAAGCATTTAAGGCCCTATAAAGCATTTATATTCTTGATCAGCATTCTAAATCAACTCAGCTCGGCATGCTGATCAAGAATATATATACTTTATGTGGTCGGAGATGCTTCCTTCTATGCGATACAAACATCCGGACAATTTTATAATACCCTCTGCAAGGGTATAAAATCATCAGAGACCTCATTTCGAGAACAAATTGAGAATAGCGTTAGAATTTTATGGGCTTAAGTCAAGAACATTCTGTTCTTATTTGATGTACTCGTATGCTTTGAAAGTTAGTCGAGTTTGACTTAAGACCTTTTTAACCAAAAAGTAAAAATGTTTTAAGAATCGTTCGAAATGTTTACCGAAAAGCTCCTAAAATCAAATATTTCGCGACTGGAAAAATCGTATTTGAAGTAAATATTTTGTACTTAAAATTATTTTTGTACTAATTGTACTACTGAAAAGTAGAGTCTGATAAGTAGTCCTAGTAAAACTATTTTGTTTTCAATCGAAATTGTCTTTTAAATTGACATGAATTTATTTTATATGCTTTCACACAATTCTACAAATAAAATAAATTATACTGATAAGTGCCACCTAGTCATTAGAGACTTAAAGGCGCCAGAAAAATCACTTTTTTATATGCATTGAGTTAATTTCAGCTCGAGTTAAGACAAAATGGAAAAGTGCTTGCCAAACTAACCTAGACAATTGTTAATAATTAATGGCATATGGCATGATAACCTTGAAAACACATAAGTACATACTTAGAGATAGTCATCGATGTTATCGAATTGTATGCATGTTGATACTGACGCAAGAACTGCATAACTAATTATAAACACTAATGCACTCGCACACTCATACGAAGTGCGACAATTGCAACCAATGAGTAAGCTAAATAATTTGCCAAGAAATTCGAAAATCCCACGAAAACCAAACACAAGACAAGCCAAATTTCATGGCGAAGGTCGTCGTCGTTGTCGTCTGAGCAATTGGTTATCAGTTATTCTCATCTCGGTGAATGCTCTCAAACACAACGGAGACGCAAAATTCAAAACAAAACAAATCAAATTTAAAAAAAAATTATCAAAATAACCGGTTCATTTTCAATACAGAATTCAATAATTGGATATAATTAAATAGAAATGGTTTCATTTTAATGCTCTCATTCGCATTTACATTCATTCACATACTCATTCGAATTGTTCGCTCAATTTTCTATTGCGTCAATTGTAAACTGCGGGTGGCTTACCTTCCTCTGCGTTCTGCCTGTTCAAATAAAGCAGCGGATTTTCCATTTATTGATGCTGGGAAAAGTTTTTCCCTTATGCAAGAGGGTTGATTCTTACTTAGAATTCCTGCCAACGGGTTTGAGTGACGCACTAAAAAGTTTTTTTTTAGGGAGCAAGCGCATCTGAGACTGTTATGGGATTTCAGTTTGTAGGGACTTTTGTACATAATAGGGTACTTGCTCACTGTAAATTGGGGTTGCTGTGATATAAGTAAAGAGTCACACATGAGTTTTTTCTTCTTATTGATAAATAAATTTTCGATTTTCTTTTCAAGAAAATTATTAGGTAAAGATTTTGTAAAGAAATATTTTTTTACAAATAGTTAATCTCTTTGATTATATTTTGAAAATGTCTACAGTTCAACAATTGTGAAGTCCAAGACTTAATTTAATCAAGTCAAATGGATATTCTCTTTATTACTTTTCTTAATACTTGATTAGCTCTAAGCTAAGCAAATTAAGTCAAGAATAGGATTAACTCCAGCTAGGGCGAACTTTTAAGCCGTTGCCCATTTTTGAAAATTTTTTACTAGTCTTGCCAATGTCATTTCCTTTTTTCCCAATAGTCTCATGGCTACACAGAGAAAACAAAATTAACTGCACCCCGCGTGTAGAAACGGCCATCCTAAAGAAAACATAGTTCGTCCAGGTGGCAGTAAGTGAACCTTGGATATCAAGAGACGGAAGATCAGCAGTAAAAGCTGTGAACAAAAAAGTGCCTAGAACACTTCCTTGTGGGACACCAGCTCGAATAGGACACGCTAAATGTAGAAAACAGAAAGTTAAAATTGGCATGTAGAAAAACTACATGCCACATGTAGAAATAAAAAAGTAAACGAAACAAGTTGAAAAGTTAAATGTTGCGTGGACATAGGCACATGATTTGAGCAACCCAGCTTATTTCCAAATGACTTCTACACTTTTCATACAGCAATCTGAATACCACACGAAAGCTTTAGGTTTTCTACATTTACGTTTGTATATTAAAAGCCTACATACTCGTGTGGAAATTCTAAACTAAAATAGTAGCTCAAATTCAGTACAGAATTGTTATATTTTTTATTTAGAAAACTCTTCTTAACAAGTGACATGTGACATGTTGGTTTTCTAACTAGGCGTTTAGGATTTAAAATGCTGAATGCTACAGTCGGACTTAAAGCCGTATTTCACGGAACTTCTGAACCCCAACCAGTTCGTTTTGAACATAAGCTATGATGTTTTACTACATGAGGATATATATCTATATATCTAGATGCAGAAATTACAGCGGAGAATATTAAAAAATGCTTCTTAAAGTAAAATGCAACAAACCGCCCGGAGAGGACAGAATTACGTACGAGTTCTTTAAGTATGCATCAAGTGAATATCTGCTTGAACTTGCCAAGGTATTCGAAAGGATTTTTAAGCACTTTGATGAACCATTGAGCACTTTGATCAAATCTTCTCAACCAGAATTATATTCCCAATTCACACAAAAAGGAGATGTGAATGTTCCCCGGAAAGTACAGAGGAATATCCTTTATGAACTGTTCGGCAAAAATACTGATGGGCATCGTACAGGAGAGATTATCAAACTGGACAGAGAAAAATTCCAAGTTAAGTTAATACCAAGCCGGTTTTTGGAAGAATTACTCAATAATTGACAATATATACACTAAAGAAGAAAAATATGTGTCTTTTTTGTAGACATTAAAGTTGCGTTTATCGTTACAGGAAGCCAACTGAACCGCGGTTTCTGTTCGGTTTAGTGGTTCAGTCTTTATTTATTAAAAATTTAATGAAGGCCAGTTTCTGTTTTTGCAATTGGATGCCGAGAATCTAGATATTTTAACGACCAGATTTTTTCATATTTAAAAAAGAATGTCGAAAACTTATTTCTAGGTTCGCTCTAATTTCCGCCGAACATAAACCTTAAGCATAACGTTTAGAATGTGGCTTACGCCTGTTCGAAAATCTATTTCTTTCCAGACTTTCGATGGTAAGGCAGTCCAAAAGTTGTCAAAAATGCATATGTGTTCAAGGATAGTTTTTAATTTTGCCGAGTCTCAAGTCCTAAGCCATTTTTGTAAGTTTCCTCCAAAGTCTGCGCGGAAATATATTTTTCCAAAGTTTCAAAGGAAAAGCATTCTGAAAACTCCATTATTTTCTTGGATCGCCCCTCATTTCACCCTATGTCAACTCTTAAAGCCTTTTGTTAAGTTTAACGCCGCAATTTACACTGAAATCTGCTCGGAAAGTCATTTTTTTAGACTTTTGAAGTTTCGGCAAGTCCAAAACTTCTTTTTGTTCTTAGATTACCCTTCATTCCACCAAACCTTATCCCTTTAAACCTATTCTGAAGTCTAACATTCAAAAATATCCTTAAATCTGTTCAGAAAGTAATTGTTTTGGACTTTTGAAACCGCAGAAGTTTCAAAAACTATAAACCTAGGTGGGAGATACTATTTGATGAAAAATAAAGTTGGATTCGAACACATTATAAGGCACTAGTTCTGATTTTAGTTCTGATTTTAAGGGTTTTTGTTTGAACCAACTCTATTTGGTCAAGCTAATCCTTTAAATATTGAAAATTTTCTCTGAAAAAGCTATTTTTATACCGAAAACTTTTTTAAAATATTAAAGCTTGCCTATAGTGTCTTTCCCCCCGAACTTTTGTTTCAATATTTGAAATGCATATAATGATTTCTAAAGTGATTTCGATTCTGAATTCCTAGAGAATTTAAAAGTTTGAATAGTTGGATAATGATATCACTTTAATAGCTGTACTCCTGGCTAAAAATGGATTAAGGTGAAGAAGCTTGACAGACTAATGAGAATATTGTTCCGTAAAGGAAATGAGATATGCAAACAAATCGATTAGCAACTTTCAAAGAAGGAATGTTAACTTATTGTAGGCATATTCAGAGGTAGGTGAACAATTGCATGATTCAAAATGGTTGGGTGCTACATAAATCCGGCATCGATAAGGACTTATCGTAGCAATTTGATCAAAATTCCCAAAATTTGTGCGGCTTTTGACTCGTCAGTGATTCGGTTCAGCATTTTCGAAGGGATGCCGGTTCGGTTTGCGGTTCTGTTCACCAGCTGAAAAAAGCGGTTTGGTTCGGTTCAGAACCGGTTTGCATCCTTGATTTAAATAAATTGATATTGTAAAGAAAAATTCGAGACCAGCTGATATAAAGCGATTCACTATACGAGCCCTAAAAATGTTAAATAAATGACAAAATCTTCCAAAAATCTTAACCTTCATTTCTCTGGAAAAAAAATCTTAACAGCATAACTCGAGTTATGTCAACATTTAGATTTTAATACTAATGACTTCCTCGGGTTCAATTCCACAACACAACGTTCCTATTTCTTATTCCATTGCGGAAAAATTGAATTTATAGCATTTGTTGTCTATTGATTATGATGAAAAATTACGGCCCCTTTTTTCTACATCCCCCCAAAAGATTATGAAAAATGCCTTCAAAATGCGCATTGCGCACTCTGGAACCGGTTCGTACTGGCTCGTAATGCTCAAAGCTAGTCCTCTCCACGGTATGCAACTGCATTGCGATGCAAACACAAAACAGCTGAGCACAAACGGAATCTGATTTGGTTTTTGTCTTATATGTGTAGTTGTTTTTCTTCCCCCTCTCTCAAAGTCATGGTCGATATTTCAATACCTGAGAAGCGAGGCAATGAACAGTCGCACGACAGCGCTCGCGCAGCAGACGACCGATAGAAAACCAAGTAGAAATAAATATGCAAAAAACACACGGACTCGAAATATTGTAAAGTGCACCAAGAACGCGCGACGGTCGGCGGGAGAAACCAAACGGTAAATTTGTGTGAAACAGAAATCTTTAAAAATAGTTTCTGCCCATTCATTTCAATAAAGTGCTAAAGTGGCATTGATCTACTACAATAAACAAATGGCAATTAATTGATCACAATTGAAGTGCAGCATGCAAAAATAAAAACAAGAAATTTCCTTACAGGCGAGTGGAAAGTTTTCCGATTTCGAGTGTCGCCAAGTGTCCGACCATATACTTATAAATAGCAATTAAACAAATTTTATGCAACCCAGCAAGAAGAAGACAAATTCTATTTAAATATTTTGTTTGCGGTTAACTAGTATTTTGGATTTGTATCGAGGCACGTTTCATTGGACGGGGCCAAGAAATTGTACATACAATTTACATATTATCATTCCGTGCGGGTGGCATACATACGATGTCATCCAACTGGGCCAGGGCACAGCAGAATGAGTCCAGAGAGAGCGCTAGAGAGAAAGAGGGAAGCATAAAGCCAAATACATAAACAATTTTATGTTGGCAAATTTCAATGATGAGGTCTTCCGAGTGGTGGGGGGCAGAAGACCAATTTCCTAGTCGAATTTAACAGCGTGAGCGTTTTTAAGTGCTACAAAAAAGTAGGTACTTTAAATGAAATTGCTGAAAGAGTTGAAGAGGAATTATTATTGAAATGTGTGAGGATGATGTTTATGGGATGGAAATAAAATTAAAAAAGTTATCAATGTAGAAAAATATAAATTAAACACTTTGTTGTGTTGCCCCAAACATGAATATTTTAAAATATAATGAAATCGAGTGGCTCAATCGGTGATACTGAAACGTTCATGACACGATTTTGAGGGCAGCGAGCTTAAAAATTCCGTTTATGAAATGAAACGACCAGACCAAAGGACCATACATGTAACTTTTCAAGAGCTTACCAGCTACTGCAACAAATACTGAACTTCAAACAAAGGTTCGGTCCTGAGCAGGAATGCAAGCCGGTTTTCATCCGAGCCGAACCGACTTCCTTTCAGAAATGCTGAACCGAAAACCTGTCATCAGTCTGCATTCTTTTCTTGAAAGTTGATAATTGATTTGTCGTCCTCTACTGGACAATATTCTCAATTTTCTGTAGTACTTCTTCACCTTAATTTAATCTTAGCCAGGAGAGTTTTTTCTCATAGGATTAAAAGGGTGTGTAAGATGCATAATACGTATTCTTTTCTAGCCGACATTCGCCGTTTTCGAAGTGCATTCCTGGAACTTATAGTCGAGTCCTACAAATCCGACTTCATAACTTTTTGACATTCTAATAAGTTATTCAAATGGTTTATAGGAATTAAAATTTCAAAGTGTGCGAAAAGTCACATTAGAACAGTAATCATAATATACCTTTATGAACCACTGAACCGAACCGAGACCGCGGTTCAGATAGCTTCAAAAACCATGTAATGAACCGAACCGGCGGTTCAGAAACTGTGTGAACCACTGAACCGAACCAGTACTTATTTTTGAGGAAGGATCGGTAGGCGAACACCAATTTTAAAAGAATTTTAATTATGATAAACTTTCTTTATGAGTTAAATTTTGATCTAAGAATCAATAGAATTTTTTAAAAACACTTTTGTGAGCTTAAAAGGGGTTTTTTCAACCTTTTAAAAAAAATCTTATTTGAAAACGGAAATAGTTATTTAAATTCCGTTTTTATTCCCTTGCAAAGGGTATTATAAAATTGTGCGGATGTTTGTAACGCATTAAAGGGAAGCATCTCCGAGTATATATATTCTTGATCAGCATGACGAGCTGAGTTGATTTAGCTTTGTCCGTCTGTCCGTCTGTCTGTTTCTATGCTATCTCCTCCGTCAGTTTTAAAGCTATCCTCACCAAACTTTGCACGAAGTCTTCTGGTACATATACGCTGCACATTTGTCGGAACCGGCCGGATCGGATGACCATATAGCATATAGCTGTAAGAAAATAAATCGAAAAATTAGTTCTTAGTGAGAAAAACTTTTTGTTTTTAATGGAAACGCCTCCAAAGTACGTATTTCTTAGTTTACTATCCTTTCCCATGATTTCACTAAGTTTGGTCGAAATCGGATGAATATAGCATATAGCTGCCATATGAACGATCGGTCGAAAAATTAGTTCTAGTGAGAAAAACTTTTTTGTTTTTAATGAAAACGTCCTTATCATTGGCATACACTTATTTTATATACTTTTACACAACTCTACAAAGTTGGGTCGAAATCGGATGACTATAGCATATAGCTGCCATATGAACGATCGGTCGAAAAACTAGTTCTAGTGAGAAAAACTTTTTTGTTTTTAATGAAAACGTCCTTTTTATTGGCATATTCTTATTTCATATACTTTAACATATTTCTACAAGGTTTTATCAAAATCGGATGACTATAGCATATAGCTGCAGTATGAATGATCGGTCGAAAAAGAAGTTCTAGTGAGAAAAACTTTTTTGTTTGAAATGGGATCGCCTCCAAATTTCGTAATTAACAGTTTATTATGCTTTTCCTTGATTTTAACAAGTTTGGTCGAAATCAGACATCTATATAGTATAGATCCCATAGAAAAGTAAGGTCCAAAAAGTATTCTTAGCTAGAAAAACTTTTTTGTTTTCAATGGAAGCTGCAGGGTATACAAAACTTCGGCTGAGCCGAAGTTAACTTTCCCTATTTTTGTTTCTATGTTTACTATAAGTTCAACATTTTGCTCAACAAAATATTCCTCATCCGCATAAACTTCAAGAACAAACAATTTGAAATTACAAAACTTATGCATAGCAAACACAAAAAATATAATAGTAAAAGTAAAAGTTTTGTCACGTTTTTGACTCATTTAGAAACGAAATGTAAAAAACGATGCCAGCAACTCTATCAAAGTACTTTGCGTAGTTTGTGGTGGTTGTTGGTTTTTTCTAGGAATAATAAATATGTATATGCACGAGTTCACTATATAACATGGATATGTATATACAATGTTTTTTGTCAGAGACGTCGCCGTTGCCAAGCATTGAAATGGCTCCCTTGGTTGGTGGTTTTTGTTTTTTTTTTATTTTCTCTTTCTTGATTGAGGGGTCAAAGTCGGTATTCAAGTTTATGCGAATATATCAGACATATTTTGCACTATTTTTTTTATACGTCTGGACTAGACTTTGGAGTTGTTGTGCATGTGTGTGTTCTGTGTGTTGCTTATCATTACGCGATGACAACGCTGGGTAGTCGCACGCCTGTTTTGTTTGTTGTCTGATTAAACGTCTGACTATCAGCTGGTTTAGTGGCTGCTACTTTGTGCGATTTGACTGATGATCAGAGTCATTTGTTTTGATCTTTGTTTTTGTAGGCATTTTTCAAAGCAAAACCGATTTGTACCAACCCAAAGCGGTTCATTTAAGCGGCTTTTCTCTTTTGTTCGGGGAGCCACACCCCTCTTTGGGGTTCCAGTGATCAATTTGTTTACGTTACGCATTCTAGTTTCAGCATGGAATATTCCCAATTATCCCCATTTTTATGCGGGTTCAGCATCTCAACATCAGTTAATCCTAAGAATGTGAGATCATTTGTTTGTTTCAATTGGCAACTTTTTTTTTCAATTTCGAGACTTTTGTTTATGTAATAATTAATTGATGTTTGTGTTTGTTGGTCAATTGAATGTTGCTGTTTTAGGTTTTATTTTGCAATAGTCTTCAAGGTTCGTTTTGTTAAATGATTTATGGGAGAAATATTTATACTTTTACGAGGGCATTCAACTTTTGATAGGAAATGTTGCAATTAAGAAGTCATTAAATAAATAATTAGAAATGTCTAATGAATTAGAAATAGTAGGCCTCTATTTTTACCCAGTTTTATTACCCTTTGTAAGACAGTTGTAACTCACAGAAGAAGGCAGATATGGCACCATTAAAAATAGAAACTAATACAAAGAATAATGTCACAATTATTACATAGAAATTAAATTGAATCAAATCGTTTTTCAAAAAAAATGTTCTTTCCCTTTGTAAAAACTTTCATGAGTAAACTTTCACTTTATAGTCACTAAGCCTCGTCTTGTGTTACCATTAATTTTACTGTCCAAAGATTTATGTGTCTCAAACCAGAAACAAATCGTTTCTCCAGTTTCAACAAAGAGACCCAGCGGTTAAAGCACAACAACTACTTATTATTAAACTTCAGGCCAATCAAATGTCATTTATCATTTGATCCGACTTGGAAAACCTGTAAGAAAAAACCAGTCACCGACCCCGAAAAAAAAAGTAAAAAAGTAGCAAGAACACAACAATCAGCAATTATATTGGCCAATTGCAACTGGTTATGGGTAGAGAGAGATTACACTTAATTTCGTCTATTTTTCTCGTTTTCCGCTACGGAAATAATTGGTTATGCGGTTTGGATGCAAAAGGTCTTTAGATCTCTAATATCTCTGTACAAACATTATCCACAAACAGCACGTTTCAAACAACACACTTCATGTGTTAATAATATTTCGCCCATTGCTATCATTGAAGGGCGTCGGAGTAAATTGCTTCTATCACGCCATGACAACAATATACTCGTACAACATAAAATTTGTATAAAAATAGAAAGAGTTGAGTGGCACTCAAAACACTTGTTGCATGCTTTTGTATGGAATCCCTCCCCGCCTAGCTTATCAAGGCGTCCGCATTTTACCCAAAATTCTTGTCTCTTGAATATTCGTGCCCACTTATGACGCCATATGTGCTGAGCACGTTTCTCTCTGCCTCTGTCATTGCTTCGCTGTTCGAGTCACTCGTACTCGTAATTGGTTACAACTGACGCTAACCAGTCTGCGTCAGACTGGCCAGCAAACTTGGCTGGCATAATTTAAAACTGGAGAGCCTTATCAGTTTGGCGAAAAACTACGTAGTAAAATCGTCTTATCAGTCGGGTCTATGGTTGAGCCTAAGACTTTACCCATGCGACCTCTATCTATAATATCTTATCTTTACACTCTATGTAATTTGAACATATAAAACAGCGCAATCCCCAATTTGGGTTAATTGAAATAAGTTTTCACCCAGCACAATATCTGCTAAGTGTAGGATAATTTAATTATTTATTCTCTTATTTGAAAATTTATGTAATGGAGAGTGCAATCGACAAATTGACAAATCACCAATCAATCATCCATCTATGATAACCATCCAGGCCTTCTTACCATTCTTGAAATAAATATATTGATAAAAGCATCTAATAATAAATTGGCTTAATGTTTGCCTAGTAGAGTTGTGGGCCAACCGCGATAATTTTTATAAAGAAAACTGAAAAACAATTTTCTTGGAATTAATAATAAATTAATACATTATTGACACTTAAATTTATTTTAATTAAGTTCGTATCCGTAAACAACAGGATCTGGCTAATTGATCACGAACCGGACTGCCCATTAATGGAAATGTTTCGAGTTTCACAAGTGAATAAATCAATTTTACTTGCACAGAATAAACTAAAATAGTTTATAGGATATGGACTTAAGACTTAAGTAAAATGTGCTTCATTGCAATGTTTATTTTACGATCCGAATGATATACGTGGTAAGGTAATAGTCAGCTTAAGTAAAGGGATCATTACTTTTATTCCATTTCTGTTCTTAATTGGGACTACGTTCTCAATAATAGTATACCAATCGTTCTAAGTCTGCGAACATATTGAGAAAAACCTTATTAAAATGTGTTTTGATGACTAAAAAAATATATTCAAATTTTGTATTACGAAATGGAACGTAATACCACAATAAACATACGCAAACTACGACTGACCACGCGCATGGCACTTTAGCATATGGGCATTTCCACAGCACTCACGCGACAGTCGAACGAATTTATTAACCTTTATCATAAAAAAAACAAAGAAAAATTTTAAAATAAATTTTTCCATATTGGTTTTTGAATAGCATTTTAGTAGCAATATTTTTAATGTATAAGCTGCAAGTTTTAGAAAGAGAAGGTCCCAAGATACTGCCAAACAAAAAGGAATACGCTATGTGACAGAATATGGAAGTGCGTTTTTTTTGACTTTCATAAAAATTCAAAAATCTGCGAAACCCTTTCGAGTTGTTGGTGTTGGTTGGTGTGTTACGTGACATAAGTTATGTGACAAATTTTTCTCTATGATTACTTTTGTGGTTTCTTCAATAATGCAAAGAAAAAACTTACTGTTAATTGCGCTCACATAGTTTGTTATGGTTTCTTATGCAATCTTTGTTTACACTTTGTACCCATAAAATGACTTTACAGAGCAAAATTTAATGAAATCTCAGGATCTTTTTTAGGAAAAAACCTGTAAGAGAATGATATAAATAAGAAAAAAAGGTGATTGATTGACTTTGCATTTGAAAATCTCGAAATGGAATATGAGTAAATTTAAGATTGGCTCAAACTAGATTAATTTAATTTTTTCCTGATTAAAATATGATCGAAAAAAGTGTTGTCAAGTACTTTTAATTTTTTGGTCTCGGTGGACCTTTCTGTGGAAATGCCTATAGGCAACAAGCAAACGAAGAAATGCCTCGTGAGAGAATAAAAATCCGAAAGCATGCGTCGTAAGAGAGAAAGCCGCCGAGCATGCTATTTATAGCAGTGTTCCCAAGCCCAAGGCATACTTAACAAGGTAGCCGCACTTGCTCTCTCGCCCTCTTAATGTCAATGCGGCTTATGTGTCAGTCTGTGAAAAACTGTCGTGCTTGAGCATCCAAGGACGAATTATTTCTGTTTTGCCGATTTAATTTTGTTATGAAACTTTACGTTTGCAAAGACACATAAAGTTTCAAACAAAATTAAGAGGCAAAAGTACAAATTTCTTTGCTTTGACCAAGCGAGAAATTCATTACCCTCTCGACTCTTGCTCATGTTGACATTTATATAAGCGGCAAGGAAAGAGGCGAGAGCGAAGTGCGGCTACCTTGTTAAGTATGCCTTGCCCCAGCCATGCTCCGGGGGACCAAACGCACTCAGCAATTCTCACCGAATGCTTGCTAAAGTAATGCATCAGCTTGTGTTAGAGAGAGACGGAGAGCCCTTCTTCTTGGGGAACCCTGATTTATAGAACACACGTATTCTCTCTCTCTCTATGCGTGTGTCGGCTGCGACGCCGGCAGAATTATGAGTTCCTATACAATGAGATAGGCTTTTGGCATTTTGGGCACCACTGCCCTAATGCAATAGTCTTCTCACTGGGCTACAGGGCTTGTTCCTATATGAGTGCCTAAGTGTAAAGTGCTTTTGGAAACATTTTTTACTATAATATGGACTCCATCTCTCTCGAACGCTTAATGGTCATGTGCGCAAACATGCACACGTCCGTGAGTTCAGGCTTCAAAGTCCTGAGTTCTGAATCAAGTCCTGAATCAAGCCGCTGCTTAGAAAACAGTGCACCACCCCTTCCTGAGCAACAGATAGGTTGATACCCTCTGATTGTGTTTTCTTCTTAAAGTTGAATGATCTCGCATAAAACTCATTTGTTTAAGTACTTCAAAACTCAAATCGTATTGTTAAAGCCTTGCAGAGGCCGAGCCGAAGTTACCTTTCCCTTATTTTGGTTTATAATTTCATATCAACTTGGAAAAATTTTTGTTTGATGTGCCGCTCCGCCATATTCTATCCAACTTGTTTGAATAACTTAATTTTTTTTTTTGAAGAGAAAATAATTTTGACCTTCCTGCGAATTAAAATCCGAATGGCGCACTCGCACAATCGCTTTTTATATATTGTCCTGCGGTTGTTAAGTTAAGTTGAATTGTGCTCATTCTAGGAAGGTTCTTTTAGAACATTTGAACTTAAAATGTATGAGAAGGTTGGGTTCTGTTTATGAGCTTACGGCTGCTTTTCCTACATAGATTTTCAGAGTAGAGTACTTGCGGTAAGGCAATAACTTAAGATGAAACCCTCTCGTTTAATTCTTTTTAAAATCTTACTTTCATAAATTTTCCTTTAGTCTTGCTGCTGTTTTTGACTTATACCAAGAATTACTGCTAAATTTACATTGGCATTTGTTGCTTAAGAAAAAAAACCCGGATATTATTCATAAATATATGTAGTTATCAAACTCTGCGTGGATTTCCCCTTAAGAAAAACAATAATTTCACTATGTGTACCTAAAAAGCCCCACAAAATGCCTCAATTAACGTTACTCACCCAATCCATCTCTATTTCTAAGCCTTTTAATTGATGGCAAGTGCTTTGTATACTTATTTATATTTATACACAAATTCATTTGATGCCCCCATGTTCAAACATTAAAAATTAATCAGTAACAAGCAAATGCATTTACCACTTAAAGCAATTAAATATTTATGAAAGAGAAATTGAATATGTTTGATAAACTTATGGGGAAGTTCCTTATGCAAACAGAAAACTTTTCCATATATAAAACACGAGCTGCACTTTGCATAAGCGGAGTGTGGCACAAAAGGGAAGCAGGGGATCACATAATGACGCCATACAAATAAATCGAGATGCATTTAAATCGAACAAAAAAAAAAAAAAACGAAACTGGCACGCAGAGCATTTAAAACCAAAGACATTTGTTGAACTTGAAGTCAAAGCGTTTTCAATTGTCACGCGAGTAGCAACAGCTGACCGATCGAGTGAGAATTTTCCCTCCTGAATGAGTGTTCTTCCCCGCCAATTGTGGCTGCAGTTGCTTGCTGTTGCTTGCCGTTGACAGTGGGCGCTCGCCAGGAGTTACTCTACAAATTTATTCATTTGCTCCACTTTCAATATGTGAAGACAACCATTAAAACGCCTCGATTCCAATAATAAAAGTGCTTGTGCAAAAACTTAATAATAAATCACCATCATAATTAGTAAGTTCAATATGCAAATCGACGCACTTTTTGATTACTACTATTATAAAATCCATTTTCGAAACATTTCGCAAGTGTGTGCGAAAAATAGATACCATAAATAAAATGCAAATAAAATAAAGCCAAGAAATCTTAAAAAAATATGGTTAATTTTGAGGTTTTTTACGCTTTAAATTAAATGTTGTTAAAAATATCACCACAAGGGTACCACGAAGCTAAAACTTTAAAATAGTGAGTAATGGGGTTAAAAAGTTAGTCAGCTGAAGTGCTAAAAAAAGTGGACAAATAAATTTAACATTTGCAAGATTGATTAGGTATGCATTCAGCAGAACAACCTGATAATGATTACCCAGCAAACAAAATATGTGTCTGAAAAGAACCGAGCTTAAGAGCGTTTTCGAAGTAAGCACTTAAATAGTTATAAGGATTTTCGGAAAACAAAAGAGAGTTATTAAACAGTTTTCCTCACTCGAACTAGTTTTTCGTCGTGGTGATCAAGAATATATATACTTTATATGGTCTGAGATGCTTCCTTCTATGCGTTACAAACATCCGGACAATTTTTTAATACCCTCTGCAAGGGTATAAAAAAACCAAATTTCCAACTGGTTCTAACACTTTACTTGGCTCTTTCCAGCGTTTATTTTGACTTAATCAAAGAATATTGTGTACTTATATAAAGAGCTAGTCAAGTTTAAGCTAGGACTATTAAAAAAGTATAAAAGTACTTAATACATCCCGAAACAGTCTTAAATTAAGTATTTTGGGGTTGAATAGATCGTACTTAAATACAAATTTTGTACTTAAATAAAGATTTTCGTTTTTACCGCACTGTTGTCATAGTTTGTACTTAATTCATTTACAAAGTCTTAAATTATTTTTTGAGTTTCGATATATATTTTTTCAGATTCCCCAAAAAGACTTACGTCATTTAAGAGATGAAATATCTTTTAAAAAAGCGATTAAACCTTTTTTTTTAAAAATTTTCCAAAGAATAGTTTATAAATGCCAAATAGTATGTAGGACCGATCTTTAGTTGTATCTATAATCTTTGAGTAACTGTTAGCCTATTTCAATCCGATTCAACCTCAAAAGAAAAACAAAGAAAGAATATTTTATTAATAAAATGATATTATAGGCCTTGCCTCAAATCGATCAAATTAGCATCATTTTGATTTATTAGCCAAACAAATTATAATAGACTCAAAATTGAAATTCCCACCTGTTAGTTCCTTTAATATTTGTTTGCTGCATCAACAAGTAGGTGTTAAAGTAAGCACACAGAAGGATCTATCCACTAAGGTACTTTTAATATGCAAACGTTTACATATCATACACACTTATCAAACATAGTCATAGGTGAAGCGATTGAAGCCAACAGAAATCCAACGAGCACAACGTGGCGTATGTGTGATAATGCAAGCGCATTTGTGAATCATTTGTTTGTGCATTTAATATTAACTTCTGAATTTTACTGCCCAAAGGTAATAGTTGTGGCATCTCAAGCCCTTACCATTTCTCTTTGTTCCTTTGTTAAGCAAAGAACAAAGGGAAATAAACTGAAGTAAACATTTGCATTGCATCGTGAGATCAGCCGATGCAGCCAGCTGGTTTCGCTCTATCTTTCCCGCACATACAGGCACCAGGCAGTACAGTTGGGCACAAGTTGTAGCCAAAAGCACGTGGAAGAAAGTCTTGATATGACATTTTTTACTTTTGCTTATGTGTTGGCCGACTTCCTAGCCTAGATATGGAGTATACTAAACTCATTAGCCATTGACTGTTGCCTGTTCACAATCTGCCACTTGTGAGTAATTGCTACAATGTCAATAGCATTTGTTATGTGGTATTATCTAATCGCATTTTGCGTTTGTTTGCTCTTCAGCACATTTATTAAATTTTAATTGCATAATTAGAGTATTAGACGTGAGCTTTGATTTGTCAAAACGATTAGACAACGCGTTGCCAGTTATAAATATTTTCATAATACACTTTCTTGAATGAAAACCATGAGGTGCTTGAGAGTATTTGATTAATGCCATTATTTATGGTAAACTTTAGTTTTATTTAAGTGTTTTAGTAATTTAATCTGAAAATTAAGGCATTTACGAAATTATTTTATGTATTTTTGGGTTTTACCGAAATAATTTTAGTTAAAAATGCACTCAGTCAGAGAGTTTGGACTTTTATAACAAGCTTTCCGCCTAACGCAGATCCCCAAACAAGATAGGAACTCTTATGGGTACAAGAACGTTGCATTAGAGAGGGAAAGGAGAAAAGAGCATAGTAGAGATGCCTTTAACCAGGGATGCAAACCGCTCGGAAATAAGGACTGGTTCGGTTCAGAAGCTTTTGAACCGCCGTCTCGTGTTATTGCATGCCTTTCGGTTCGGTTTAGTGGTTCATTCTTAATTTATTATAAATTTTATGGAAGCCTGCTTTGGAATTTTCGAATATTTTGATTTCGAAAAGTTAAATGAGTTGTATTAGGCCGGCATATTTTCTGCAGTAAAAATTGCTTTGTCTAACTAATGTCGAGTTTTAACCATCTTTATTCAAGATTGTGATCCTCATTTTTTCATGCCTCGCTTAAAAATGTTATTTGACAAAAACAAAACAATATATATTGACAAACGGGGTTTTTTATTAGATAAATACAAGATGAAATTAGAAATAAATTTTTGTTTTGGTTGTTGTCGTATCGGTTGTTTTGGTAGTGCTAACAATAAAAGTTGGTCCAATGGTCCTTTTTTCAGAAACGGCTTATCTGAAGTGGATGAAATGAAAAAGGATCTTCTCAGAGTTGATGTGGTTTTCGTACCTGCCTCCACGATTGAGGTAGGTTCTAAAAAACCGGAGCTGTAGGGCTTCGAAGTCAAAATTTCGAAAATCTACCTTTTTTGTTAGCTTAGACCCAGTCCAGCTTCGCGGTTTTTAGACGTACCCGGTTCCCCGAATCAGGTGCGAAAATTGTGGGTATTATGAGTAAAGCCGGGTATCCAGCAACGCAAAACCAAAAAATTCCGCCAAAGTTCATATGAAAAAATGGCCGGATTCTGTTTACGATTTCGTTTTAGTATCCGCAACTGACCAAAAACACACATTGTATAGATAGCGGCGATCGATAGCGGCGTTTAAGCGTGGTGAACAGTATTGCACAGCTCAGGAAAATATTGTTGACAAATATTTTGGATGTGATGAGCGCAAATGGGGGTGAAAAGTTTATATAAATATAAAAGCGGTTTTGTTTTGTAATAGTTTCATTCCCTTATGCTAACAACAGATATTTTGCAAGTTTTGAACCGGCCGAGCTCGCTTAAAGTTTAGTTTTATTTGGGGTTTGTTTTAATTTATAATTCTTTTTTAATCTATATATTAATATGCTAAGAAATTTGCATACGAATGTACGGCCCCTTTTTAGCATAGTACAACAAATTCAATTAACCCAAAATTTATACCATATGTTCGTATGAGTATTTAGACCCCGCCATTGCAAAAAAAAAAAAATACTTGCAATTATTGATTGTTTTATAACGAATTAAAAGTTGTACCAACACACACACACTTCACACAGATAGCTAAGCAGACCAACGCGTTGTTTTTGTTTCAACAGGCCAACACTCTCTGTGAGCTGTGCTCAGTTGTAATTTGACATTTGTAAACAGAGAGAGTGGCTCTCAGTACGCTCCCCTGTGAAGAGACTATCAAAGGAAAAAGCCTTCTACGCATATTTTGTTTTTGTTTTTGTTTAAGACTAACACTTTACCAAAACTTTAACAAAAGAACAAGGAAATGAAGAAACGCTGTTTATATCTTTCTGGGTAGTATTAAAAAGACCAAACTATGCCAAGTTAGTTAACCAAATGTTGGCTGACTGCTCAAAATTGGAATATATGTTAATCAGGTATCAAACCGATTCAGATATAATTATTTTTGGACCAAAAACTAAGCAAAATTAAGACATTTTTGACATTTTATTTTAGACTTAAAAGGTGCACATCTTTCAATGTTAATTGATAATTTGTTCGATAAAGGACGGGCGAGCCTAGTAGTTTTTATTTGGGTGTTGGTTATGGCTGAAAAAAACATTGCATCCAAATCGGTTGGTTGGTTCTCAAAAAATAAGGAGTGAAGTGCATCAAGATATGGTAATAAAATGTATCATTTACCTTCTAAATACGATTTTTTTTTTTAAACTGACTTTTTCGAGAATTGCGAACATATTAGTGGTATTCCTGAAAGTGATTTGATTTCTATTTTGATTTGCTGACTGACGGACAGGGCTAAATCAACTCAGCTCGTCGTGCTGATCAAGAATATATATACTTTATGTGGTCGGAGATGCTTCCTTCAATGCGTTACAAGCATCCGGACAATTTTATAATACCCTCTGCAAGGGTATAATAAAAGAAATAACTAATAAGTGGTTTCTATTTAAATTAAGACCATTTTTTCATTATTGCTACTCAAGCAGCAGTTTCATTTTGTCAAAGTACTGACCCGGCTGTTGAGTTCTTCTTCTAATCTTGTCCTTAAAAAATAGAAGCATTTATTTAATTGGCAACCAACTGGAGGTCTTACTACTTTAGAGCCATACACGCTCTTTCCGGGACACAATGCAAGTGTCTTGCTCATCCATGGGCGGCCCAACAATTTGGCACTTTCCAGCAAACATTGTGAGACCAATATGGCTGATCTCGCTATATCGACTGTCCCTTTGTCCTTTTGTCAATCTATCGCCTCCCTCAGCTTAAAATATAACTAGACACATTGGCTTGTTTCTGTGCAGATATGTCGAAATAAGCACACCCGACACTAAGATAAATTTTATTTTTATTAGCAGTCCCTGATTTTCTCGTCTCTAAGCACATTTGAGTCCGTTTCGTCTCGGCTCAGTGTATACAAAAGATTGTTTGCATTATTGATCTCTGCGACTTTTTGTACTTTGTAGAGTCCACAATTCTGTATCCAATCCACTAAGCCTAATTGTGCATATTTAGCGAAATTTGATTTCTTATGAGATAAACTTACTTTTAGCAACGAAAAAACGGAGGACAATCTGTGATGGGGAAGACTGTTTTTTTTTTATGTACTAGTTTCATGATTTTTCATACAAAAAAATTTCGTGGGCCGAAAATGGTACCTATCACACATATTGAAAATTTTCCAAATATACTTCCTAGTGAAACTTAAATAGTTTTCCAATTATGAATAAAAAATATTAGTACAAATTTTCTTTTGTGCACCGGCCCTTCAATGTTCCTGCCCCAAAAAGTATGCTATGTTTTTGAACTTAGCTCAAAACTGATCCCACTTACTGCCCAGTTTCGAATTCCGGGACGATTTACCTGTTAAAGCTTGTATTTTTAATTTAAAAACAATATTTTTCTATGGTAGCTATTATATAAGTATTAGGAAAAGGAATTGTTTAATGAGTTGAAATCGATTGCTCAATGCAAAGTTGATTCAAATGACATAAAACCAACGACTA
This sequence comes from Lordiphosa collinella, assembly GCA_018904265.1. Classification (NCBI taxonomy): domain Eukaryota; kingdom Metazoa; phylum Arthropoda; class Insecta; order Diptera; family Drosophilidae; genus Lordiphosa; species Lordiphosa collinella. The sequence goes on along the minus strand of JAEIFV010000594.1, from coordinate 149,375 downwards.
ACACACACGGAATTGCTTAACACTTAAATTAACAAAGTATACACAGGACAGAAATAATAATATAGACTGATTTTATAATATTAACAATTGTCAGTGGCCTTGGGACGTTAGCTGTTATTGTTATTTCCCTGGAAGCGTTTGCTTTACTAAAAACAGTAGCACACGCTTGCACCATAAACCTCAATAGTTGCACTAAATGATAAAAAGAAAGCGACAAAAATTGTAAATGCGTCACTTTAATATTAACAATCAACAGACGAGCAGATAGTATGCATATGCATATGAATCAGCTTCAGTAGTTCCCCCCACAATATAACATTTCTCATCCGCCACAGTCTTCATCTGACAGAAAAAGAGTATAAAAATGTATTTATTTATAGGGCAAGTCCAAAACAAATAATAGTCTAAAATTTGCTAATTATTTCTGTTGTTGTTGCCTGATGGCGCACGCGGTGCGTATGAAATGAAATCGTAACGAATCCATTTAAAAGCGCCATCAACCTGACTTTGGCCATGCTACGAGTGTTTATTTTTCACAGCTTTTGCATTTAATTATGACCTGTTTTTTTTTTTTTTGCTCTCCCGAAACTTACTTGTTGAATTTGATGTCGCTCTCCCAGCAGCTCCCAAACAGCTGTTTGGCATTTTTTAATAAACAACAATCTGCGACGCTGTGGAGCTCAGTCTGTGAATAACGTTTCGTGGATACACAACGGGCTAAGCAGACAAACATTTTGTGCTCGGGCCAGTAAGGTTCGCCAGCGAACTACAATTCGGCAACCAAGGCAAACCTCAAAAATTGTTCCAAAATTCAATTACGTGTTTCGTGTTTGTCGCCAAGTTTGCTAAGTAAATAAATATAATTAATAAATAAAGTTAATCTGTTGACTGTTTACATTAAGCGTGGCGGCGTGTGCGTGTGATTCTCGAGCCATTGAACTTGGATAAAAACATCAAATATATATCTAGTCTATAAAGAAGAAAGATTTTGTTTCTACGCTGCAGAATTGGTAGAACATTTCTAAATATAAAAATATTTGCTTCTCTGTTTGTTTTGTAAACAAAAATTTCTTTTTTGTTCATCTTTGGGATTTGGAAACAATAAAATAGAAGGATTTGGGGTAAATGTTCTATGGAAATATAAGTGAAGAAAGTGAATTGATTTGGATCTTCGAAAATTTTTATGGTATAGTAAAATTGCGGAAATTGTGTGCAATTCAAATTTATATGTCAACTAACATAAATCTGCTTGGTTATTAGATCACTTGGTGATAGTTAAATGAGTTGAAATCGACAGTGTTTCAATTCATATTTGATTAATTCTTAATGCAATCGCTTGTACTACAAAGTAATTGTTGACTTCTCTTTAAAGTTTTTGATAATCACAATTTTAAATATATTCTGACGCTCATTTCATAATTTTAAATTCTTGAAACATGTGGGCCTTACAAAAATAGCAGAAATGGAGTGCCTTTTCATTACTGAAAAAAAGTATTGAGCTAGTGGTGTGCCTTAAAATGATAGAATATGTACTTACTTAATTAATAGTTGACATTTTAACGAGTAATTAAAAAATTTGATAAGTCCGTTGTGAAACGTAGGAAATATGAATATAAAAAACATCTAGAGGCCACAGCGAGGAGCTCGACACATACTTAAATACAGAATTTGATCAACAACCTTAAATCAATGAAATACATAAAAATAAATTTTTAGAAAGATCAAGTCTGATCTCATCAAACTCTCCCTGTAGAAATCACCCATAATTAAATTTTTATCATCAATCGAAGAAGCAGTACTTTAAAAAACAACCGATTTTAGCATTGGCATTGGCGAATCTAAATTAATAGCAACAATATTAAAGCATTGAAGCTCTCTAGCAATGCCATCAACACTAGTTTCAGTTGAGATCTAAATGAGCCCTTTATCAATAACATTAGCAAAATTCCCAAAAAAAAACAAGTAAGGGAGCTTTAGTCGAGTGCCCCGACTACAAAATACCCTGTTCCCTTGACTTCTTGTGTTTTCATACACATATACACACACTCTAACATACGCACACACGCAAGCGCAAACGCGATGACTGTTAATGCAGGGCCCCCCCTCTCCCACAAGCAAAATTGATTCGTATATAACTTCGGTGTTTTTTGTCCGATCTTATTGATCTTTTCAGAATAGATAGATATTGATATATGTAAAGTTTGGAAGGTCTTAAAGGGGGGAGGGGAAGGAATTTTCCAAATCTGAAACAAACTCTATTTGAATCGGGTTCCCGATTTGCAAAATGGCTCTAGCTCTTATAGTCTCTGAGATCAACGCGTTCATACGGACAGACGGACGGACATGGATAAAATCGACTCGGCTGTTAATGCTGATCAAGAATATATACACTTTATAGGGTCGCAAATACTTCCTTCTACCAGTTACATTCTTTTGCACAACTTCATGATCCCCCTTTTCCCATTTTCAATGGGAATATGGTATAAAAATAAACCAACGGAAATAATTGTGATTTTACAATTGTTTATTTTTCCTTTAAGGGGGTCTTCTCTTCAAAGAATAATTGAAAACTTTTTTATTTATTGTATTACAAAAGGTTCAAAGTAAATAAAAAATTTTTTTGCCTCGATACGAGGGCTGTTCAAAAAAGTAATGAGACTTCAAAGTTGGTGGTGAAAAAAAAAGGTGTCGTCACGGCGGCCACGATTCCGGGTCTCCGGAGCGTCCGAAATGAAAAAAAGGGGGGGTTATAATCAGTATAGATGTAATTCTCGGGTGAACCTCAAACTTAATTTTGTGATTTTTTTTGACAAAATGGCGGCCATTCAAAAAAAATTTCAATTTCGGGCTTTTTTTTTGTAGTTTAGTGTAAAAAAAAAATAGTAAAAATTTTTTTTAAAATTATGGTCGAGGTTCACCCGAGAATGGTGACAATTCTGCGTCGATTCCACTTTGTTTCATGAAAATCGGTTCAGTTGAATTGGAGATATCATGGCCGCCAGTTCGAAAAACGTGGTTTCAAGATAAACGCGCTTTAAGTTTGCAGTTGCTTGGGAATTTAGGTCACATTGGGTCACTAAAAGGACTATATCTCCTAAACTAATTCGAGTTTTCGAAAATCCTTTTGGGGGGATATTTTTGAATATCCAAGCTATAAATAAATGCAAAAAAAAAAGTCGAAAAAAAAGTTGCTCAATGAGAAGACCCCCTTAATTGACTCGCTCAATTCCGATGCACAGGCTCTCGCATGCAGTTCTCGGTCGGTTCCCATTCTCGCCTCTCTTTGCTCGTTCGGCTTCCATTCTTGCTTCCATTCTTGCTTCTCGTTGCTCGTTGCATTCCAATGCACGGGCTCTCATATGAAGTTCTCGTTCGGTTTCCAGTCTTGCTTCTTGTTGCTCTTTCGCTTCCGATGAACGGGCTCTCGCATGCATTTCTCGGTCAGTTTTCAATCTTGCATCTCGTTGCTCGTTTGTTTTAGAAGCTCGTTTTGCCTTTTTCTTTTGTGCTTGAGACGTAGAATGACCAATTGAACGTTTTTTGGGAGGCATAACTGCACAAAAATGGATTTATATGATTGAATTTATAAATGTTGAGCGTTGATCAGAAATTAAAACTTCAAAGACACACTCTCACTCTAAAATACAGACTTACAGGCAGACAAACATTCATTATTAGATTATATCCCTTTTCATTTATGCATTTACGGTTGGGAATCCAATGAAAAATCACGCTCGATCTTCACCTAAATTTACCCGTCTTCATGATTATCTAAACTTATATGAAAATTTCGCGAATTTCCCGAAAATTAGACCGTTTTATCTATCAAGTCTTCCTCATAATCTAAATGAAAAATGTTAAAATTTTGCAAATTTTGCGACTTTTTTGACCCTTTGGTTTACACCTCCTAGCATTTTGGATCGTTCAATCTGCATCTTCCATTTAACAACGCCTGCATTGTAATCTTAAAATTAACCGCTTTCATAAATATGATCATTTCATAGTTTAGCAAATTTCGCGATTTTTGAATAATTTTCCGCCCATTAATTCAACTTAGCAAACCTGAATGAATGGGATTATTATTTTTTAAATTTCGCGGTTTTTGGACCATTTCCCGCTCATTTCTTCAACTCAGAACCTTCCCGGGCAAGCGTCCAACGATGTCCAAAAGTTTCATCGCAATCGGAAATTTGACAAACTTCGCGGTTTTTTGACCATTTTCCGCTCACTTCTTCAACTTAGAAACCTTTCAGGGCAAGCGTTATTTTCACCGAAATTTTCATTACAATCGGATAGACGGCATAATATAGCTAATTTCGCGGTTCTTGGACCATTACTCGACCATTTTTCCAACTTACAAACCTTCCCGGGCAAGCAGTCTACCATTTCCCAAAGTTTGATCGCAATCGGATGAACGGCTTAGGCAGGCATAAGAGACAGATAGACAAACGACAGACAGCAGACAGACAGACAAACATTCATTTTTATATATATAGATTACTTGGTTTTTTATTTAAATTGTGTAAAACGTGGGCCAAGCAAAACAATCACCCAAAAACCTCGAACCCTAAAATCCTTTTTAAGATTCATCACAAATTATCATAAAATTTTGGTTTTGTTTAATATTGGTTTCATAATTCTGGGTCATTTTGGACTTGAGTTGTATCATTTTTACATTGCATTTGGTATATAGAAATGGTTCAGACTGCCAACTTGCCTTGAAAACTTCAGCTAGCAACATTTTTCAAATCAAAAAAAAACCTTGAAATGGTTTATTTTACAATTTACATTTGCTAAACAATTTAGAAAAGCACTTCAAGCCTGAATTCTTTTGCTTAAACCAGTTGTCCCAAAAAATCTGCATAAAAACAACAACTTTGCCGCTAAATTTATTTATTATTTCTATTGCTTATGCGTGCGTCTAACCAAAGAGCAAACACTCAGACTCGACGAGACGTGTATCTGATGAATTGCAAAAATAATTATTGTAAATAAATTTCTGGTTAAAAACGAGGCAAACGAGAAGTCGACACGTGCTTAGACTCAATTGAAAGTCAATTGCTATGGACTACTTGACAACAACTCATAGCTGGTTAGTCAGCTTCCCCCAAATAGTTGGGTGTTTATCTAAAGGGGGTGACTATATAATAAAAATATTATGCCATTGATAAGCGACACAGCTGGTAACAAACTCATTGTAAGTAAGTACATAGATGATTGTGACCTTAGTTTCGTTTGGTTGAGCAAACCAAAAGGACAGTGAACGGTGCTGTGAATCATGGTGTTAGTGTCATGACACTAGACACATATTCTGCGAATTAACAACTTTAATTAACAGTGGAAAAATAAAAAACAAATCAATTTACAAAATGTGTTTATGTGTAAACGCTATTGGTGTTTTTCCTTATGAAGAATGAAAGTAGTGTAATTAGTTTTTAAACTTAACAAATAAACTGCGTAAAAATTGCGCTAATCGTAGGTACTAATCAAGTAAGTTTGGTTCCATTCTCTTGTTAATACTCTGAAATAAAGATATACAAAAAAAAACCTGTAAATTCAAGGCAATGATTTTGCATAAATTTCTTGGTTTAACACTTTTTTTTAAACAAGACACTAATATTTACACAGCTGTTGCAAAAGTCGGTCGAAATTTGGTTAACAAAACTTTCACTGGCATTGCAAATATTTGCATATTAATTTTGTTTATTTTTAGCAAAGAATATAAATCAGTTAATAGAAGTTCCATGTTGATTTAAATTAAGTGTAGTTCAGTAAAATTGTAATGTAAAATGGCTTGACACAGCCCCAAAGGGCCAAAGCCGAGCCTCTCTCAATCTCTTGGCTTGTGCGCTTCTAATTTTCGCACAAGAGAAAGGGACCTTCAGTTTAACGCCGAATCCGAACGGCAGTTTGAGAAGCTTTTCATGGCTAATTACTACAAAGCTGGCGCCAACAGCAGAGAGGGGTGACCGAATGTAAAGTTTATTCAAAGAAAAAACTTTTCATTAGATGTTCCGAGGCGGGATCGAACCCACGACCTCTTGCACAGCGGTCGCGCACACTAGCCGCTGAGCCACCCGGCCACAAGTTCAGTAAAATTAAGGGGGTCTTCTCATTCAAAACCCGTTTTTTGGACCCTTTTTAAAAAAATTCTTATTTGAAAACGCAAAGAATAATTGAAAACTTTTTTTATTTATTGTATTACAAAAGGTTCAAAGTAAATAAAAAAATTTTTTTCCCTCGATACGAGGGCTGTTAAAAAGTAATGAGACTTCAAAGTTGGTGGTGAAAAAAAAGGTGTCGTCACGGCGGCCACGATTCCGGGTCTCCGGAGCGTCCGAAATGAAAAAAAAAACGGGGTTATAATCAGTATAGATGTAATTCTCGGCTGAACCTCAAACTTAATTTTGTGATTTTTTTTGACAAAATGGCGGCCATTCAAAAAAAAAAAATTCAATTTCGGGCTTTTTTTTGTAGTTTAGTGTAAAAAAAAAATAGTAAAAAATTTTTTAAAATTATGGTCGAGGTTCACCCGAGAATGGTGACAATTCTGCGTCGATTCCACTTTGTTTCATGAAAATCGGTTCAGTTGAACTGGAGATATCATGGCCGCCAGTTCGAAAAACGTGGTTTCGAGATAAACGCGCTTTAAGTTTGCAGTTGCTTGGGAATTTAGGTCACATTGGGTCACTAAAAGGACTATATCTCCTAAACTAATTCGAGTTTTCGAAAATCCTTTTGGGGGGATATTTTTGAATATCCAAGCTATAAATAAATGCAAAAAAAAAAGTCGAAAAAAAAAGTTGCTCAATGAGAAGACCCCCTTAAGTGATGAAATATTTTAGCATGTTCATTGACCCCAAATGTAATGCTTTTCTTTTCTTTCTTTTCTTTTTGCAGACAAACCAAAGGCTACAAATGTAAACTAGACGCATAGATAACTAATTTTCAACCAATTGTGATATAGAATCAATGTAAAGCCACCAAGCGAATTGGCCTTGCCTTACCTCCCCCTCTCAACACAACTGAAGCACAACAACAACAACAACTAGCTACGTCACAACTACATACAAAAGAACACACCCTTATTTAAAGTACAAATACCATTAACTACTCTCTCACACACACAACTCTTCACAATAAAATGGATTTCGATCAGATTCTGGCCAAATGCGGCGATTTCAATCGTTACCAATTCATGATTCTCGCCCTTTTTGGCTTTATCAATATCATCGTATCGATGGTGAGTTAATGTACACTTTGAAAGAAGTTTTTCCAATACAAAGTATTTCTCTATTTTTGCAGCATTATTTTACACAAACAGTCATTAGTTTTGTGCCAGATCATTGGTGCTATCATGATAAGCTAGTGAATATGACTTATAAGGAAATTGCGGCCATCTATTCAAGATTTGAGCATCCCTCTTGTACTCGTCTGGCGGACATCAATGGACCCAATGTTACAGTCAGCACAGAGAAATGCGAAAAATGGATATATAACTATGATTTTGACTATAGAAGCATGAATACCGAGGTGAGATTAACAGAATTTGGATTACCTTACCTACAAACAGCAACAAGTCAAATTTAACCTTCATTTTCTATTATCTATCGTATACGTATACCTTTTACTCCGGTTCTATTCAAGAAAATTGATCTAAATTTATCACCCTGTTAAGTCGTTGTCGTTTTAAAAAGATTTTTCCTGGTACTTAATAGAAAACCATATCGAAGCGAATAAAAAGAAGTTATAGAAGCGTATTCCGAATTAAACTAGTACCACAACAGAAACTTTTTCAAATGTTTTACCAGTCGATGAACGAAATATGCTACACAGAGAACCAAAAAGATATTGGGCCCTGTTCCGGTTTTCGAGTCGATTTTCGTGTAAACGGTAACATTTAGCATCCAATTTGAATAACGTTTGAATAGAAGGTGAAAAATATGCCTACTGTGACTAGATCTGGTATAAAAAAGACTCGAATTCGTTTGAGCAACTGAAATCGATTGCTTAATGCCAAGTGAATTCAATTCGAGGGGAAAATTACGACGAGATTTAGGAACCACAGATTGTCTTGTTACTTACATACAAATTCATTTTTATACGAAATTCGAGTCGAAAACCGGAACATTTGGAGTGGATATGTCTTCAATATCCTATTAATCATTCAACAGAGCTAAAAATCGTCCAAAGGATGACCATTTTTCAAATCCTTTGGACGATTTTTTGCTCCGTTGGATGATTGAAAGAATATTAAAGATGATTAAAAGGATATTTAATACATATCCATTCCAAATGGATCTTTTTTTTCTGTGTATGAGGATTTTTCTGTATTTCAGTCCTACTTAAGAAATTTGGAAGAAGTCCAAGTTTTTTTCAAAACAGTAATGCAATCTATTCAAAAATAAGCACCGCTTCGGATCAGTGGCTCATGCAGTTTTGAACCACTGCTCCATTTTATTTCATGTTTTTATACTCTGTACCAGAGGTACACAGAGTATATTAAGTTTGTGCAAAAGTATGTAACAGCCAGAAGGAAGCATTTCCGACCCTATAAAGTATATATATTCTTGATCAGCATCAACAGGCGAGTCGATCTAGTCATGTCCGTCTGTCTGTCCGTATGAACAAACAGATCCCAGAGATGGTAAGAGATAGAGGCTCGACGAGTATGGGACAAAAACTTCTTATACTTGCAGGCAGATCAAATTTATTTTCAATTTTGGCCACGCCTGCTCCCGCCCCCGCAATTTAGAAAAAAACGTCATATCTCCGTCAGTTTTATAGATAGAAGATTCGTACCTTCTGGGCATGTTTAGTAATCAGGATTATTTATCGATCCGCCAAAGGAATGGTAAAGATCGGATGACCTGTTGTCGAGTTATAAGGAAAACAAACAATTATGGGTAGCACCGGTCGCAACGATGATGGGCAGCATTTCATAGGTACAGACAATGTTATAGTCGGGCTTGACCGACTTTGTTTCTTGTTATTTTATACTGATTTGAAATGTGCTCTTATTTTCAAGGCAAACAAAGTCAAAGCTTGCGGTAAACGATCAGCTGACTTCCAGGGCTGCCTCAATTCGCAGTGTTTCAATTTCAATTGTACCACTATGATTTTTAACTGCACTAGGTAATACTCTATTGTTAACTGTTATTCTCTGAGGCAAAAAAAAAGTAGAAAAACCATGCATTTAATCACCATTGGAGTCGAGGATGTCAAAAAAGAGGCTATTATGACTTAGCTATTAGAAGACTTAGATAAGATAAGAAAAGAAAAAGTTTTTAGGTTTAGTTTTAAAACTTTTAGGTTCGAAACAGGTTCCGGCTATGCTTTTATTACTAACCGTTAAGGTTCAAAACCGGTTGCAGCCCTGATACATACAGTGAATACAAATGTTTTTGCACACTTTTGAAATTGTATTCCCAGAAATCATTTGAAAGTTCAAGGATGACATTCCAGTGCTTTACTCGATTCAATTGCTGACAAGTCTTCCTTGAAAACTACATCAATCCAGCATCGCTTGGAATCAATTCAGTCTATTAGTGATCTTTCTTTTAGAGAGTTGAATAAAAAATTAAAACTCGAAGTCGCTGATTTGAAAAATATTAAAGTTCTAAAGATGATTAAAGGCAATTTTTGAGCCGAAACTTTTCAATATAGTGGTGGTCCATTTAGGGTTTCAGATCAGCATTCGGTCAATAAGATCTTATCCGAACCCATTTTAAGGCCTAATGCCTTGTCCTGGGCGAGCTCACAGCCTTACTATAAACTCAGAAAGAAAAAATCCGTCCAATAGCTTAGAATTTAATTAAGAAATAACCAACAAAGTATTTGTTCAAAGTGTCTGTGTCTTAAAACCCCACCTAAGCATTTGGAAGATGATTTTAACAGAACACACCTTGATGAGTCTTTTTCGAGATCTCATAAAGACTTCAAAAGAATAAATTCAATGGGCGACCTAAAAAGATTCGATAAAGACTCATGCATATGCTCAGCTCGAAGCAGACTCGTCAGAAATATGACTTGAAAATGAGTCCAAACTGGTCAGAAGAACGGGTTACAAACGACTCTTCAAGAAAAGACGCGTCTAGGGTTCCATTTTCTCCCCACAAAAATATCGATTATGATCAGAAAACGAACGCATTTATGACTATTTTATTCAGACCGCTTACTGTCCAGCAAAAATTTTATGTCGGGAAAAAGTGTTACCCCAGCAGCGACTCTTCTTGAAGAGTCGTTTTTAGCCCGTTCTTCTGATCAGTTTCGAGCCACTTGCGAGACTTCTTTGAGTCGTATTTCAATAAATCACATTTTGAGTCGAGTCTTCTCGCACATCGCACATAATAGTTATCTCTTTTTAATCATCAAAAGAACTCCAAAAGGATTTATCTAGATTATTTTTGTTTAAATGATCTTTCACATGTAGGTTGGGGGTATCTGTAATGTAAAATGGCTTGACACAGCCCCAAAGAGAAAGGAACCTACAGTTGAACGCCGAATCCGAACGGCAGTTTCAAAAGCTTTTCATGGCTAATTACTACAAAGCTGGCGCCAACAGCAGAGAGGGTTGACCGGGTGTAAAGTCTATTCAAAGAAAAAAACTTTTCATTAGATGTTCCGAGGCGGGATCGAACCCACGACCTCTGGCACAGCCGCTTGTTAAAAATATGTATCGTAAATTTTTCTAAAATTTAGAGCAATTTTGTTTAAGGTTACTTAATCTTATCTATCTCTCTCACTCACTTACAGCTAAACTGGGTTTGCGACTCCGCTTACAAGGCTCGCATTGGACAATCTCTGTTCTTCATTGGCTCCGTGGTGGGCACCTTATTCTATGGCCTGCTGGCTGATAAAATTGGTCGTGTTCCTGCTTTGATATTATCAAATTTCTGTGGCTTTGCCGGTGATTTCTCGACCATCTTTACCAAAAGTGTGGGCACATTTACTTTATGTCGTTTCATATCTGGTTTAGCTGCCGATACCAATTTCTATCTCATGTATATAATAGGTAAGTAGGTTCAGGTGTAGACTTTTCCCATTGTTTTAATTACTTGGTTCTTGACCCTCTTTAGTGCTCGAATATATAAGACCCAGCATGCGTACCCTGGGTCTCAACATGGCCGTTGGTCTGTTCTATTGCATGGGATTGGTTTTCACACCCTGGTTGGCTGTTCTAGCCGGTCACTGGCAGATCTATTTGGCCTGCACTTCATTGCCCATTCTGCTGGTGGTTTTGTACTACTTTGTGGTGCAGGAGAGTGCCCAGTGGTTGGTCACACGCAATGACATCGATGGTGCTATAACACGTCTGAAGAGAGTAGCCAAGTTCAATGGCTGTCGCGTGACCCAGGCGGATTTTGATGAGTTCCGTCGTCATTGCCAGATTACTAGAGAGATGCAGGGTGGCGATGATAAGAAACATGCCACTCTGCTGGATATGTTTAGGACGCCACGCATGCGCAAGAATACGCTGATATTGTTCTTCAAGAGGTGAGTGGATGGGGATAATAAAGAAGCCAATTCTTCTCCAAATATAAACTTATTCTGTTATCATTCCATTTCAGCATGGTGATCACTCTATGCTATGATGCTGTCTCTCGAAATGTGGAAGGCATGGGCATCTCGCCTTTTATTATGTTCTCGCTCAGCGCCTTGGCTGTTTTGCCTTCAAGTATTTTGCTTGTGCTACTCCAGGATCGTATTGGTCGTAAGGGCATGGCTTCAGGTTCACTGCTGGTCGGTGGCCTATTCACAGCTGCCGCTGGCATAGCCATAGCCTATCAGCAGCATAATCACAATGCCATATTGCTGGTTTGCCTAACCATAGCGGCTCGTTTCGGAGTGGCCATCTCGTATGAGTCGGGCTCACAATATGCCACCGAATTGATACCCACCTGTGTAAGAGGACAGGGAGTGGCTGCTGTGCATGTGGCTGGCTTTGCGGCATCCTTTTTGGCGCCCTACATTCTCTGGTTGGGCACCTACTTTAAAGCGGCTCCCTCGATTATATTGGGCATATTATTCTTTGCGGGCTCCTTTGTGTGCCTGCTGCTGCCTGAGACTTTGAATAGGTAAGAGAAATCTAAATTCCAGGCAAACATATATGCTAAATTAATAATTTTATTGTTATAGGAGCCTGCCCACCACCATTGAGGAAGGAGAAGTCTTTGGCAAGGGTGAACGCATGTTCGACTTTCCCTGCCTGCAGCATCATGGTGATGATGACGAGTCTGACTCCGAAATGGAGAAATACAAGCGCAAGCATTCGCTTATCGATGCCAAGCAGCAAGTGGACTCCAATCAGTATAACAAGCGAAAGCAATCTCTCATCGATGCCGATCGTGAAGAGCAGGCCCTCAAGGATGCCAAGCATTGATCCTGTTACAATCCTCCTACTTAGTTGTTAGTTTAGTTAATCAAAGTTAAACCCCAGAAATGAACATAATCCCTCACTCACATTTGTATGTGCTCAGTATAAAGACGCCTTTGCCCTATATATAACTATATCTATATAAATACAATACATATTTAGTTGGTAAATACATTTAGGGAACTTAACTAATTGTGAATGTCAAATCCTTTTTCCAAAAACACTTGAAATGGAATCGTATAGTTAACAATTAAGCGGCACAATTTCACTTAACTTAAAACTTTCAATAGTTATTAAATGCTTATTTCGTAAGTGGATTTTCTTATACATGCATAAGCGTATATCTCTACATAATAATTATATATGTATGTGTATGTTTGTAAATTGTATATACATAAATGCTTTAGTACTTAGTCCTTATTGAATACTGTATTCAATTTTCTGATTTCAATGCTAAACTAAAATATAAAAAAACTGATAATAATTACAAATTTAGAAAAAATAAAATATACAAATCAATTTCAAACTAAAGTTGTTCCCTTAACTACTTGAGCAGAAAAAATGATTTGAGAAATACCGAACACCCAGAGACCCGTTGGCGCTTAAGATTGGTATATAAGATAAGCTTTACTCGAAAAAGGAAACTCTAATAGAAAATACAATTTCCGACCTAAAATTATGATCCTGCAATAGAGTATTAAGAATAGTCAGATGCCCCTACAGACACTTATACACTTTAAAGAAGCGAGTATTGTATTTTCGATGTAGGAGCAACTGAAGGGTCTTCCACAGAAACAGCAGCACGAACTACGTCAGCTGCAGCAGTATCGCAACTATTTGGCACATATTTAGATGTTATTGGAAGCAGCTACAGGTTCTTTAATACACTCAAGAGAATTTGGATCTATTTCGGATCATCAGTATCAGCCAAAGTAGCCAATTTTTCAAATCTGAATCAAACATCATGAGAGATATGGATCTAGAACAGCGATGTTCCTCCATAGCCCCCAGGGGCCGAGCACAATCGGCACACGAGCCGAGCGCATGCGAGTTCGGGCATATGAGCGTAAGCAGAGCTCTCTTTGCCTTCATTCGCAGCCCAGCTGTCGTTGAGGGGTGGTCAAAGCTGAGCTGTGTTGCTTTAATATCGCACACCAATGCACTCTCACTTTTTGGCCTCGCTCTTCTTGAGATGTTCCATCTCTCTTAGTCTCTGAGATAAGGGTGCTCATAGAACATGAACGTGAAGAATAATCGTGCATATACTACAATATATCGACTCGGCTGTTGACACCAGGGATAAGTACCGAAACGATTTTCGGTTACGGTACATGTACCGGTACGACCCGAAATTTGCAGTGTATCCAAATGGAATAAAAATCTCCCAAAACTACATTTCCGGCCTGAAAATAAGTTGTGGCCAACTCAGGGCTCTGACTGTTTTAAGACCGCATTGACTGCTAGCTGCAGTGTAAGCGCAGCTCTCCGCACGCCTTAATATAAAGAAAGTAACTAAAGTTTGAAAGACGAAGTTAACGTGTGCTTTATACTCACCTACATATGTATGCATTGCTATCCACAACTAAATTTTCTAAAGTCCTCGAAACTATTCTCATTGTTGTCATTAAAGTCATCGTAGTCCGAAGCAGGGTCAATGCTAAGAAGCTCCTTCATTTTCACCATATTTCAGCCGTTATCCGTAGTACATGAATAAAATTACATGGATTTGTCGATTTGACTTGTTGTTGTTCTCGTCATTTTGAATCACTTCGTCGTAAGAACGCTTAATATGCTTTGTCAAATTAGTGCCATGATCACCCAAAAAAAGCGCAAATTAATTTCAACAGACACCTTCGATTACATATAATACATACATAGGTTTACACATACTTTGCAAATGTACATACATGTGTTGTTCGTTTGAGCGATGGAAAACGTTATTGTAGCAGCAACTTCGAATATGTCTCTCTTCTCTTTCTCTCCTATGCTCTTGCGAAACTTAAGGCAACAACAATACGTGCAGACAGGGCTGATCGTCGATTTTGTTTTTGTAGTCGAGCCACAAGCACAAACACACCCAACTGGTTTTCTCTTTTGTTTTCTTTTGATTGTTGCTGTTTCTGATTTTGAATTTTTTATCTGTGTGTGTAAAAACGCACGCATAAGTGGTATTTGGACACCTCTGTTTTACACCATCTTTTTCTATTACACGTATTTCCGATAAGGATTTGTTTTTGGACGAGGCTTACTTGATTATAAATTAATTTATCAGCAATCCGACACACTTGCAGTTTTTCTTCGAGTTCCTCCTTTTCTGATTATAAACCTATACATTTGTCTCTTTCTAACAATCGCGTATGCAGAAGGAGAAGCAAAAAAGGAGCCAAGCGTTTGACTATTTCGCAATATCTATCGCAGTGCAGCGAAAACGACGCGATAGTGTTTTTTATGTATGGTAATATCGCGATCTAAGCAATGTTGCGATAAGTGTGACGTATAAGAAACAGAAAAATTTACAAAAAATTCATAACAAATAAACTATGAAACACAACTGAATTTCTTATGTATGTACATTGTACGTATGTATGCACATGTGTAGGTATATTAGTGAGGGATACTCTACTAATATTGCGATAAGAGTACTCGTCTAACATGTAGAATACATGCACATACATAGGTTCATAATGGAAAGGTTGGTTCAAGTCATATATTTATGAAAAAATGACCACCACTGCTGACTTGGCCATTCGATCCACGCAATGTTTTCGATCCACGCAATGTTTGAGAACATTTTCAATTGTTTCGGCACGTATGTCAGCAATAGCAACTCGAATCTCGTTCTTCAGCTCATCAGTTGTTTCAGGATTGTTTGCATAATATTTGTCCTTGACCGCTCCCCAAAGATAATAGTCTAACGGTGTCAGATCACAGTTTTTTGGCGGCCAATTCAAATCTCCATATTTGCTGATTATTCGATTTTCGAAGATAGGGCGCAGAAGATCGATTATGGCTTGCGCTGTGTGGCACGTAACGTCGTCTTGTTGAAACCAAATATCGTCCAAGTATTCCGCTTCAATTTCCTCAAAGAACCAATCACTTAACATTGCGCGGTAAGGGGGAGTTGACGTCGATGGTTGTTCACGCCTATTTTCAGCAACTCGCTTCTATTTTTGTAATTTGAACCATTCAGCAATTAACTGATACTGAACCTTTTTTTATTCGGGCATACAGAATAAAATGCAGCACGTCTTATCGAACGCTTTGCAAAGGATCATCACTAATGTGGGGTTTGTAGCCTAGTTGCAGCATCTCGCATCTAAAAGATGCTTATTGTGTTGGTCTGAAAATGTCAATTGTCTAAATAATTGTTTTCACCCAGATTGTGGTTCAATTTTTTATATATGAGCCTAACATCACTGTTCCGGGCCATATTCTCGCATCGGACTCTATGTTGTGCATCCATATTTGATCAAACTTTCTCGTGCGATATTTGCCAGCTTTCGATTTCGTCGATGTTGTTTCCAGCGATTGCCATACTGCAAAACATTGTGACTTTCCCGCAAGGTGGTGCTTTGCTATAATCTTTGGAAGTCTTTGATCGAGTAGTTGCACTATTTTTTCCATATATTTAAAATGCCCACTGAGTGTATTGTGGTGAAGAGTGGGTAGGCCGGTTTCTAAGTGCAGAGCGTAATTGGGAGTGTTCAGTGGCAGTTTGTATAGCTTTTTTTTAAAAACATGCGACTTAGTTTTTTAACTTCCTCATACTCGTTTAGTCCCCATACCTCTGAAACATAATAGCTACCGATGTTGCCTCAAAAAGTTTATATTTGGCACTTGCTATAATTTGCTGTTTCCCGTGAAAAGATTTTCTTGTACTGTTTATTGCCCTTTGCGTTTGTTGATGAGGTGCCTTTCCATATACATATTTTGAGTGAAAGTCACGCCTAGATATTTATACTCCTGTACAATCACGAGTTGTTCTTTCTTAAGCTGTACTTTCACTTGTCTGATATCTCATAAAAGTTTCCAATTTGAGACATCAGGCAATCTGAGGACACAAAAATATATGAAAAGCATTGAAAAGTTGCATGAGAAGTAGGCTATATTTATATAAATGTTTCTAAAATGAGTTTTTTGACAGCCTAAACTGAGGTATTTTTCACCCATTTCATGTGAGATCTCGACAAGTGAAAATAAAAGCTTCAAGGAACCAGTTTTCTAGTTTCGACCCCTGCCATTACGCACTACTAATATTATTGACTTTTCTCAGTTTATTCGAAATCTCCATTTGTCACAGAAGTCTGCAGTCTAGTCTATGTCTATCATGAGTTGTAGTTCATCAGCACCAAATCAGAATATTATTTGTTTATTCTAAGATTCGACTTGCTCCTGTCGACAGATTTCTCATGTTCCTGTTTAGCTCATGCTCAAAATGTGCTGTGCCAAGTAACCAACTCCACCAGAATTTACATAAAAATGAACATGAGAAAACGTGCCTTAGTGCTCGAACGTAAGCGTTTAAATAACCAGTTTTGGAACTTCTCAAGCCCCACCCATAGATTTGTTAAAGTTATCAAAGTGACACCTTATGATATAACGATAGAAAGTATTATAATGTGACCTGTTGTATATGTGAAATATCTTCCAATCATCACAATAAACAAACCATCCACGTTTTCCCGCTTTCTTAAATCGTAAAAAAAAATCAAAAACAAATTTTGATATTTTTGGTTGATCTTTAATTGGTATCTTCATCAAGTGTATATAATTTGTGATAAAATCTTGTTGTTGGTTTTTGGTTTGGTTTAACTAAAAATCGATTTACATATATATTTGGTGTGTGTGTTTTTCCATTTAAAAAATTCTGTTAACTTTTTAAATATTATACAAATCAAATAAAACAACTTAGAGTTTTGGTATTTGCGCTAATTAAAATTGTTGTTTAGTTTTAAAAGCTTTTTGAGATTTGGATTTGTCGGTGATCTATTTGTGACACAAATTGATCTAACAAAAAATTTGCACAATCTTTGGTGTGAGAAACAAATTAGTGACTAGCATTTGGTTTTCCCAGCGCTCAGCTCTTACTCTCTACCATTTAGGCGTTTGGGTATAATTGAGCTTTGAGGTGCAGTAGGAGGAGGAGTAGGGATTTCAGTTTGCCAATAAGCAGCAGAAATGGTAGATAGGTAGGGAGTTTGGGTTAGCCTAGATAGCACTATATAAATGTTAAGTATGCTTTATCTAAATTTTTGTTATTTTTTTTTGGTTTTCTCATTTTTAGTACCGTCTTGAACAGGTAGGTTATATACGCTATATACTAGTTTTATATAAAGTATTTGGTTTCCCATTAAAGTACAGACATCGCCTAGTTTTGTGGGTTGTTGTTGTTGTTGTTCTTTGTCATCAACTACTGATCTATTGTTTAAATGAGCCTAAGCAACAATTTACATGATTCGAATGAGTTTTTTTTTTTTGTTTAAATTAAAAAGTTTTACAATCAATAAATTTCCTCTCACAAAAATGTAAAAAATTATGCAAGTGTAAGAGTTTTGTTTGTCTTCTTATATTGGTTCCAATTGATGCTTAAATGTTAACAATTTACTCTTTTGTGTAAAAAACCATTAAATGTTATTCATAAATCTTACTATACATATATGTATACACTACATGTGTTTGGTTTTTTTGTTTTTCTTTATGAGGGCATGAGCAAAGTCAAGTGCCTACTCTTACAGTTTCTTCAATTTATTGCTAAACTCTTCGGTTTAAGTTATAGTTTGTTGCTGTTTTGTTACGGTTACTAATCATAAGTTACTGGACGACATAGTGAGAAAACGAAGACTATGGCATACCACACTTCGGTCAGATAAAGGGCAATCTGTAGGGTACAAAGGCAATATTCCAGCTTCAATCGGTAGGTTTGAAGCAACAATAGATAGGAGACGCCCAGAAAGCAGGGAGCAGTCAGAAAGACCGATAGGATAGCTGTCCAACCTGCAAAGAAAGAAGAGGAATGTAAATTAGATGGGAAGGTAGATGATAGGTAGAGTGAGGTGTAAGCGGTGTGTGCGAGAGTTGATTCGCCTTCTATTAAAGTTTGACTACGTTTTGATCCATCGATTGGTTGTAGTGTTGGGTAAAGGTTGTTCATTTCACTGAACATGTTCACTTGTTTTTTATACCCTAGCAGAGGGTATTATAAGATTGTCCTGATTTTTGTAACGCATTGAAGGAAGCATCTCCGACCACATAAAGAATATATATTCTTGATCAGCATGTCGAGCTGAGTTGATTTAGCCCTGTCCTCCGTCTGTCCGTCTGTTTCTATGCTATCTCCTCCGTCAGTTTTAAAGCTATCCTCACCAAACTTTGCACGAAGTCTTTTGGTACATATACGCTGCACATTTGCGGCCGGCCGGATCGGATGACTATAGCATATAGCTGTCATAGGAACGATCGGTCGAAAAACTAGTTTTAGTGAGAAAAACTTTTTTCTTTTCAACTGAAAAGCCTCCAAACTTCGTATTTCTTAGTTTACTATATTTTTCCATGATTTCACCAAATATGGTCCAAATCGGACATCTATATAGTATAGCTGTCATAGAAAAGTAGTGGCTGAAAAGTAGTCTTAGCTAGAAAAACTTTTTTGTTTTCAATGGAAATGTCCTCAAAATTGGCATGTATTCGTTTTATATGCTCCCACACAATTCTTCAAAGTTTGGTCAAAATCGGATGACTATAGCATATACAGTGGTGCTCATAGACTTAAGCCACAAGACTTCAACCAAGAATTTAAACGAAAATTAAGAAAAGTTTTTATTTCACAGCTCCAATTTTTTGTGTCACATTAGTTCTATATGTCAGTGTTCTAATAGAAGAATAACCAAGTTATAAAAATATATATTCAACGAAAAACTTAAAAAATCTGAGACCATCTCCAAAATGTCCTGCTCACATACTTAAGCCACATGGAAAAAAATGGTTTGAAAAAGTTAAAATTTGCCCAATATTCCTTATACTTTTAATAAATTTACTTTAATATTGAGTGGGATGACCTTTCTGCTTAAGAACAGCGGAGCAACGCTTTGGCATTGAATCCACAAGACGTGCGCACTGTTGAGGGGTGATTTTCTTCCACTCTTCTTGCAAAATTCGCCACAAATCGTTTTTATTTGCTGGTTTTTTTGGCCAACGACTTGTTTAAGAATTCCCCACAAGTTCTCTATAGGGTTCAAGTCGGGGCTCTGCGGTGGCCATTGCAAAACATTGATTGCCTCATGGTTAAGCCACGACTTGACTATCTTGCTGGTGTGTTTCGGGTCGTTGTCCTGTTGAAATATCCAGGCAAGTGGCAAATTATCGGCATATTATCCAGATAAATTGTTAATAAGGATGTCCCTGTACATTTCGCCGTTCATAATGCCTTTTATCTTCACTAGGGGACCTACGCCCGATGCGGTGAAACAGCCCCAGACCATAATCGAAGCGCCACCATGTTTAACGGTCTTCTTCGTGTATTTGGGGTCCAATTGTTTGTTGGAAGGACGTCGTTTACCATCACTCCCAAAGACATTAAACTTGGATTCGTTGCTCCAAACAATCATGTTCCAAAAATTGGGACCTTTTTGAATATGCTCTGTGGCGAATTGAAGGCGCTTTTTAACATTTTTATTGGACAGCAATGTTTTTTTTTTTGGGCAATGCGTCCATATAACCCGAATTCATTTAGCCGTCTTCTTATGGTCTGAGCTGACACATTCACGCCATAATCTGCCACCATTTGACCTCTGATTTGCGTCGAAGTCAAGAACGGATCGGCTTTACTGATTTTGGCAATCCGTCCATCGTCGTTTAAAGTGGTTTTTCTGGGCTTTTCACGTGGAATATTTTCCCAGGTTCCATGTTTCTTATAAAATGCAATGGCATTTCTGACTTTGCCACGCGAAAAATGTAAAGTCTTACAAATTTGTAGATTACTTGTGTTTTTTCGTATTTTTTTTATTTTTAGCATAGGGTAAATTTTTGGGAAACGTATTTAGTATTCAATATTTTAGTTTAGAAAATAACTAGCAAACTTTCCGGAAAAAACACAAGTTTGACGATTTTAGCTCAAGGTGGCTTAAGTATAGAGAGAGCGCAATATTTTTGACATTTAGTCATTTTTGGGAACCCCGAATTTATTGTCATTTTTACTGTGATCAGCTGCTTAAATAACAGTGTTGCAAAATGTAAAAATTTCAGGCCGAAATAAATATGTTCAAAAAAGTTATAAAGAAAACAGTTTATGGTAGTGGCAGTGGCTTAAGTCTTACGTCTATGAGCACCACTGTAGCTGCCATTGGAACGATCGGTCGAAAAACTAGTTCTTGTGAGAAAAACTTTTTGGTTTTTTATGGAAACGTCCCTTACGTTGGCATATATTCATCGGTGTTTTGCTTTTCTCGTTTAATTTATTCATTCAGTTCGTTTGTATTCGGACTAAGGATTTGATGAAATTGGTAAGATCCTACAGGCAAACAAATGCCCACACGGATGGGACTAGCTCAACTTGTCTGTTAATGCTGATCAAGAATATATTCACATATTTAAGGTCGGAGGTGGTGCCTACTATAAAAAGTGATTAAAGTTTCTCAATGGAGAAAAGCGCCCTGCACCAAACTATAAAGAATACAAAATAAAGACAGCTAATTTTCTCTAGGCTAGCTAATCTCATTCTATTCTTCTAATTTATTGATAACACTTTGCTAAAATTAAACACAGAGAGAGGAAAAGACTCATTTGATATCTCAATTATATGGTACCTCTCTCGGCCAACGTTCCCTTGCGTCCCATTATTAGACGTATTGTCTCCAACACTATAAAGGTTATCATCACCGCCGAATCCTGCATTAGAGTATGACCCGAATACCCCAGATTGATGGCCTTTAACAGACCCATGGCCATTTCACAGCAGGCAAACATGCCAAAGTAAAATGAATTCAAATAGATTAACACTTCATAGTTCATGCTAGGATTTGGTTTTTTGGGCACCAACGGCGGTGGACGTTTTGGTGGCATCTTCTATGCTAACGCCTTAAATTGTAGGAAGAAACAACTTTCTGATACCGCACGACAGAGCTCGCGTGTGTTCCTCACGTTGGGCACTATATTTTTAGACTGACCATAATAAAATAATGTAGACCTGCCTGCAGCGCCGCAGCTACCGTCAGGTCGTGAGTAGCCACCGACGCACTGTCTCACGGTTTGTCGCTGCGCAATTTTGTGTTTTTGTTATTTATGTGTGTGAGTTATGTGCTGGTCGTTGTCGCCTGTGCAATTGCATTTCTTTTTGTTTTTATTCTTTTCCTAGTTTAGTTTTGTTTGAGGTTTGGACCTAGTTGATCAGCAGATGACCTGCCCGTAGCAGAAGTATTTGATTGAAAAGAGATTTGACGGTGTGAGTCTTTGTTTTAATAAAAACTTCTATGGAGTCATGTTCATGGGAGAAGAAAGTAGACAATCTAAGGAAGGCGACTCAAACAAAAGTAGGGGTCCTTGAGTAGCTTGATTGGATTGAAGTTCGCTCCAAAATGGACATTTTGAATATACATAAGAATAGTTAATTAAGCGAGAGTTTATTCAGCTTAAAACTTGAAAACGAATAAACCAAATTGGATACTTCCTTCTGCTGGTTTGTTCGTAATTGCTACGGGAATGTTAAACAAAAATTATATGTAGGAAATTTCGATTCTTTAGTTCAATTCAACTATAGTTTTACTCGTGGCGCTGTAGGCGGTCATTCCTTTTGACAGCTCAGCAAATGTGCTTTCTGATTTGTTTGGTTTTTCCAGTTGTTGTCCAAATTTCAGTTGCATCTTTTTCGTTCGTTTGATTACTTTATTTGGGCTTTTTCAAAGATGGTAAAAAATTTATGTGCAATTTATACAAAGTGATGATCATTTCCAGTTCCATATTTGTTACGACGCCAAGAAGAGGTCATGCTAACATTGATCGCCCTTCTCAGAATTTACCGCGAAAGGAAGAGGAACGTGCTATTGAAAAGGAATATGCTCCAATCAGAATGATTGAAAATTTGGTCACTGCTTAGGTCACTGTTTCGGTCACTGTTTCGGTCACTGATTTGGTCACTGTTTTGGTCACTGTTTTGGCACCGTTTTGGTCACTGTTTCAGCAATTTGGTCCTTTGGTCCCGTTTTGGTCCTGTTTGGGTCCCAGTTTGAGTCCCAGATTTGGTCACTGTTTCGGTCACTGTTTTGGTCACCGTTTTGGTCACTGCTTAGGACACTGTTTTGGCCTGTTGTTGTTTGGTCATGTTTGTGCTTTGGTATGCTGGTCACTGTTTGGTCAATTGGTATTGTTTGGTCACTGTTTTGGTCACAGTTTTGGTAACTATTGGTAACTTTTTAGTATTTTAGCCCACTCACAAACCACCTGCTGCTATGGCTGTCTTGCAAAGGTCAAAGCTGCTGATTTTTCAAAGTCAAAAGCGTAGGCAAAATTTAGTCGGTCGTGAGCTGCTAAAATTTTTTGCTACCTTAGGAGAAGATTTGATAGATGACAACTATAGACGGGGGGAACAGTAATTGTAAATCGAAAGAGGTAATTTTGAGGTGGAGTCCTGGAAGGAGTTTATGCCGATGCAGACCTGTATATCTCAAAAGCAAGTATGCCCCAATGGCCTTAAGCGAGAGTTCAGGGTCCTATAATAAATGGAACATGGACAAGGCCGAGACTATCCCGTTTGAGTAGGCTATAATGGCTACATGTTATTAAGAAAATGGTCCAAAATCAAACAGTTCAATTCGATACTTGGTACCTTGTCGTACCGACTAACTAGTCTTTTATCTACTCTGCGAAGCCGTTTCCTTGCTCTTCTTGCTTTTGACTAGGCATAATTGAAAGCCTTATTATCTTTCTACTCTGAGGGACAAACAGAATAAGGTTTCATTGGGCTCCTCAAAAATCTAAGTGTCGAATCTAACAGCTGTAAGACTGGTACTCCGGCAATGCTGTTTGAATTCTCTTTGAAAATAGAAGATTGTATCAATTCCGCAAAGAAGAGTTTTATTGCAGTATTCTCGGATCATGCCCAGAACAGCAGGCTTCATAATTCATTCATAATTCGCATTTCAAAGTTGTCAACAGAAATTACCAATTATGTTTGTAAAACCTTTGACAAAATCGAAATGCCCGAGGGCCCCCCTCTGCGTCTGCAGTTCGCTTAATACTCTCAGTGGCTCGTATATATTACACATGAATTAGAAGTGTACATTGCACCTAGGAGGCAATTCTGCTCTAGGTGATGCTGCTGCTGTTGCATTTCGTATATAATTTTAGACCATCATAAGCGTGTATAAAAATACCAACAACGAGGCACAAGCGAGAGTCCGAGAGGCGACAAAAGGCCGGACAAAGGAATGTAGCCGCCGCTCATGGTTGTGAGTTCAAATTAAATGCAGCTTTTAATCGAAACGGACGCGTTGTGGTCGCTCGGAAAAGTATACCAAAAAAAAAGAATAACTAAATTATATAACTTACCTGGTATTCCAACTAAAAACCTTCCCGAGCGGCTTGCCAGCCAGTCGATCGTTCGGTGTGGGTAAAGTTGATCAAAGGAAGGAATACGCCAGCGTAGAGTTGCCTTAGAATTTCTCTGTGTGCGTGTGTGTGTGTGTGTGTTTTTTGAGTGTTTCTTTCAATCGACATCAAGTTTGCTTAGTTTAAAGGCAATTTGCTTGATGAGTTGCGGCCAGGTCCTGCCAGATACTGTTCCTGCTTCTGATGATGTTGTTGCTGCTGTTGTTGTTGTTGTAGTTGGTTTGGTCGTCATGTTAATGGCAAGGCGATTTATCAACTGCTAGGTGTATGTAACGGGTCGACACATTGTACAAATGAATATGCTGGCATAGACTAGTTCAGCACCTTGTAGGGTGATCATTAAGGCACTCAGAATAATTTCGAGTTTGAGAACATAAGTTTGAAAACAACATAGGTAAATAACAATAGCAAGACTGGGCAGTGTTAATATTACGGAGGCGGTTGCTTGCCAGCCTGAAAAGAAAAATCAAAAGTGAAAGGAAAAGGATTAGTACAAGTTCAATAAACGAAGGGTATAATAACAAAAATGCAGTCCATAACGCAAAGGCCCCGTTTTCATTCACTAGCGGACAGATGACTGACTGACTGATTACACTGTTCTACAGTAAAAAGTATCCCGAGGATCTTTAACTAATTCCTGTAGACAAACCCATGCCCAAAGCCCAGACCGCTTATCCTAGAGATCTAAGATTTGTCTAGACCTTCATTCACTTATGTGGGTGCGCGGAAAAGATTGTAATAAAAACAAATTTGTTTCATACGATTGACTCAAAACCAGTGCTGCAAATCTAACAGTTTTATCCAGTGCTTCGGTTTAGTGGTTCAAAACAAAACTCTCCAATGTACAAAAATCACCAGATCAATGTGTTTGACTAAAGGTTTTGGTTCGTACCCTGGTTCGGCTCACAATGTACCCAATTTAAAAATTTGTCCAATAAAAAAATAGGGGAAAGTTAACTTCGGCTCGGCCGAAGTTTTGTGTACCCTTGCAGCTTCCATTGAAAACAAAACAGTTTTTCTAACTAAGACTACTTTTTGGACCTTACTTTTCTATGGGATCTATACTATATAGATGTCTGATTTTGACCAAACTTGGTGAACTCATGGAAAAGCACAATATACTGTTAATTGCGAAATTTGGAGGCGATCCCATTTAAAACAACAAAGTTTTTCTCACTAGAACTTCTTTTTCGACCGATCATTCATACTGCAGCTATTTGCTATAGTCATCCGATTTTGATAAAACTTTGTAGAAATGTGTTAAATTATATAAAATAAGAATATACCAATAAAAAGGACGTTTTCATTAAAAACAAAAAAGTTTTCCTCACTAGAACTAGTTTTTCGACCGATCGTTCCTATGGGAGCTATATGTTATAGTCATCCGATTTCGACCAAACTTTGTAGAATTGTGTAAAAGTATATAAAATAAGTGTATGCCAATGATAAGGACGTTTTCATTAAATACAAAAAAGTTTTTCTCACTAGAACTAGTTTTTCGACCGATCGTTCATATGGGAGCTATATGCTATAGTCATCCGATTTCGACCAAACTTAGTGAAATCATGGGAAGGGATAGAAAACTAAGAAATACGTACTTTGAAGGCGTTTCCATTAAAAACAAAAAAGTTTTTCTCTTTAAGACTAGTTTTTCAACCGATCGTTCCTATGGCAGCTATATGCTATAGTCATCCGATCCGGCCGGTTCCGACAAATGTGCAGCGTATATGTACCAGAAGACTTCGTGCAAAGTTTGGTGAGGATAGCTTTAAAACTGACGGAGGAGATAGCATAGAAACAGACAGAGAGCAGACGGACAGACAGACACACGGACAGACGGACAAGGCTAAATGAACTCAGCTCGTCTTGCTCATCAAGAATATATATACTTTATGTGGTCGGAGATGCTTCCTGCAATGCGTTACAAACATCCGGACAATTTTATAATACCCTCTGCAAGCTATAAAAACCACCCCCGTGAGTGAAAATTTTGTACGGGAAAATCTATATTTCACCCGTTTCACTGGAAACTAAAGCTAAGTTCACACAGGCAAATAGTTTGGACAAATTTTGATAAAAACTTGACCAAATAGGCCTAATCTGCGAATTACCTTCTCCTAACCTTCTAAATTTAAAACATCACAAACCTGAACCCAAACCGGACCTCTTCTCTTTTGAAAAAGCTTCGGTTCAGAGAATTATTTCAGTCAGTATTTTGGTAGGAGAAAAATGAATCCTTAGTACTTTATCGGTTAGTGCATTATCTAATCGAGATCCGTTTTGTATATAATTTCTAAACTCGGAATATTAAGACTATGGGAATAAATCAATAGTTAAGTTGTAACATGGCAATACAAATCTTTAATATCTATTTACGCGTTCATATTGAAAGCACCAATGACTTTTAGAAGGAGATGCATGTTTGATAGCATTAAAAATTGTATCAATTTTGAATTTAGTCGATAGCCGTCGATAGACATATAAATTAAATGCGTCAATTTTAACATAAATAAATTCAATTTTTAACTAATTTGCGAAATTTCATAGAAAATAAAGCCAAAAAAGAAAAAAGTTTACTTTAGCGTTAGGAAGAAGTTTAATAAATACAAAATAGTTACAAAGAATTTAGATGATTTGACCCAGGCTTAAAACAAAACCTCAGATTTTAAAACTATAGTTTACGCCGGGTTCGAGGCTCCGGACCGAAACTTCTGCAGAATTTTAGAGGACTGCAGCTTTGGTTTTAAGTCCTGCAAAATCTGCCATCATGGCATTTTATCCAAATTTTTATCGAAATTTGTGCAATCTTTTTGCCTGTGTGAACTTAGCTTCACTTTAGAACAGGGACAGGCACATTTCTATCTCGTGTGCATACGAAAAATCTCAAAGCAGCGCTTCTTGCTACTGAAATTGAGAGCAATTTATGTGCTGCTCTCACACACACCAATGCATAAATGCAATTCTAATTTTTGCCTGCCTCTGCTTTAGAAGCTTAGAATGCGAAAATTTTTTGGGATGCATTCATTGATTTTGAAAAATCAGAATCAAAATCAAAAATCAGCTTGCTGTGCACTTTACTAGAACGTGTCAGCGGCTGAGACTGCCTCGGGCTACTTTCATAACAAATTTCTTTGATTGAACAGATGGACTATTTGGTGGAAAAAAAATGAATTAACTGAACATTAAGGGAACTAAGCCACTAACTGAACTTCTCTGAAGTTGCTCGTTTGGATATCATTAAGGCATTTCCGTGGAACTTAAGCAACAATTTGCGTAGAGCTATCTCTCCTTCTGTTTCTAAGTAAAATAGTCGCTTAGTTTTTAGCTAAAATTTAGCACAAGACCCCTTATCCAATGCAAAGATAAGTTTCAACTTTGCCAAAGTTCTGCCTCATTAGTCGAATATACCCGCACTGCAATCATTTTCTGTGCTTTAAGCAGACATAATCACGCATACGCCGTGTGGACGACTACTAGGAAACGTTTATGGCTTGTTGTCGCAAATGAAGAGGGGGCGGTAAAGTCGGCAAATGTCGGTGGGTGAAGTAAACACCAAAGAATGACAATGCTGTCGCCATTGGGACCGGCTCGCATAATTTTGCCATGGCATCATCATCATCAATCGTCACTACCAAGATTGGTTCACTTACCACGATCACTGAGACTGCTCTTGCGGCCAAAGACAATGCGCACCGTTTCGATGAGGCACAGTGAGAGCAAAATGCTTGCCTCACGTGACAATACATTTTCACCGTAAACCAAATTGATTGCCTTTAAAACGCCCACGCCCACCTCGAAGGCGGCGTACATGCCAAAATAGAATGAGTTCAGATACATGAGTATCTCATAGATGAGGCTGGCGTTCATGTTGTAGATGCGTTATGGTATCCCTTCTGCCGGGTGGTGGTGGGGGGCAAGGGGCTGACCCTTAACTGCTTGTTGTCACCGGCGCAGCTTGCTTTAAAGTTGTACGAATTAGTTGCCACAATCACAGGGGCGGAGGCAGCAGCAGCAGCAGGTGGGCGCCCATCCAAGCGAGAGGATGAGTCTGGTTGAGGGCGTTAATGGGGCTCTTGGTGTATTTTTAATTGTGGTTGGGCTCTCCTCATATGTATATTTACTTATCGTAGTCGTAGCTGCTGCTGTTTTTGCTGTTGTTGTTGCTGTTCCTGCTGTTGTTCTGGCGTTGTCATGGGAGTCGCCTTTTGTTGTTGGGTGCGTGTGTGTGTGTGTGTCTGCGTGTGTATATGTAGGTGTATGACAACTCTATGCTAATATTAAGTATGTACACATGGTATATGTATGTTCTGGCACATCTAACTACATATCTATGTATATATGTAAATTGTTGAAAAACATATACGAGCTTATATAAAAACTTGTGCCATTTGCTTTGCTCCACTCTTCACCTCATCTTCTGCTCGTCTCACACACACACACGCACGCACGCACAAGAAACAAACAACACAGCAACAACAACACTGCTCTGGACACACACACAAACTGGCTGGCTGGTTTGGTCAGTGCAATTTTTCACCATTTGTTAAATTTGTGGCCTTTTCTGGTTGATTTGTTGTAGATTTTGGCTTATTTTTAAACCATGTGAAGCAAAGGCCAGCAGTCAGAGTAATCAACGATATCGGGAGTAAGAAGAAGAGCCAGCAAACAGCACAGATAATGTACTAAAAATAACCAAACGCATTTTTGGAGAAATTTATCGATAATGAGGGATATCCTCGTTTATACGACGAAAAGTCGCAATGTTGATTTTTTCTATTTCTAGCAAAGTAAATTATTTTGAAATACAGAATAGATGAATCTTTTTTAAAAAAGAGATATTTCAAATATTATATATCTTTTAAGCTCTTTCAACCAAAAAAATATTCTAAATGAATCTTTAATATATAATTCTATTGGCTCGACAGTTTATCCTAGGTATATTGGCGCAAAATTTAAAAATTCCTTTCCAAATTGGAGAAAATGCACAGAAAAGTTTGTATGGGGAGAACTTTTTCATCCCATTTACTTGATAGTCGGTTTGTTAGCAAAGTACGCAAAATAATTGTACACGTATTTTTTCGATTTCGGAAAATCCGCCCAATGGCCTAAAAATTCTACTTGCAAAGATTTACATTCATCCAATTGACTTGAAACTTGGTTTTTAAGGAATAATTTGTGATATGATTTCCCGAAGTTGGAAAATCAAGTACCAAGTGCGAAATAATTTGAGATGTGACTTTTGCGATGTTAGAAAATCCGCCCCTGGGAATGAAAACTACAGCAAAATTTTTTAATGGAACACTTTTTTTTACACAAAAGAAGTTCAGATTTGGAAAATCCACACCCCGAGTGAAACATTTTTGTAGGAAAAAATCTATTTTTCATTTGATCGATTGATTAAGATTCTGCAACATTCGGACACACGTAGTTTCATTTATTTCAGGTAATCGTTGATCTGTTCTTGCTACCCGAACATTTCGCATGTGTGCGGCTGCATTCGTTCGACGGCCCAAATAGACACCCCTACGTGTTGATGGCATTGTTTACTGTAACACCGCACACAGATGATCCATCCTTGTATGGATATTAAACTAGCGTTTCCCTGAAGGGTTGTCAGAAACAGTCGTCGAAATAACGTATGCTCATAAGTAATTTCCCAATACAGATCTGGATCTTTAAATAAACATTTCTTAATCTATTTTATTGGTGTCTAAACTAGGATTAAACGTCTGCGTTTGTGCTTAAATTTTCTAAGTAATGCTTAAAGAAGTTCAATTTAAAAACTTGCCTTTACATCATAGCTACAAGCTCTACACCATTCAATGCAAACACGGCCACATCTTACCATCTTACGTCTTGAGTCCCTTTAGCATGTTCTATTCCTTCAAAACCCAAACAGCTTAAATGCAAGATTTAGGAACCTATAGAATTCTTCTTTAAAAATGATTCCTTAGGACGACCGATAGCAATCTAAATCTAGATTCAGCTGAAAAACTTCCGTTTCTTGTTCCTTTTTTTCAATTTTTTTCATTTTTATTAATTTTATACAGACTGTCCATTCATAAACGCACTTATATTGGGACATTTATCTAATTTCTCGGCATCTATTTGGAAAACCTTGGACAAACGTTTCCAACTTTGCGCATCAAAGTAGTAGAAGGTGCCACGCTCTTTTGTACCATTTTTTTCATATTGATTAATGCCAGGAATTCGAGTTATCCAAATTTTTTCCTCCACATGATACCGCCACTCGCGACTATGCCTGCAAAAAAGGATAATTACA
Organism: Lordiphosa collinella; assembly: GCA_018904265.1. Taxonomy (NCBI): domain Eukaryota; kingdom Metazoa; phylum Arthropoda; class Insecta; order Diptera; family Drosophilidae; genus Lordiphosa; species Lordiphosa collinella. Next base: position 119,118 of record JAEIFV010000594.1, on the reverse strand, counting down.
TTTAGCATATAAACTCATAATCAAAATTAATTCATCCACTTACAGTTCAGCTGCTGCCATCAGTTGCATGACATCGCCGATATTTGTGTAAAAGAGGAAAAAGAGCAGATCTTCTTGCAGCTTTTTCAGTACCGGCGCAGTGAGTTTATCTCTGATCGCAAAATTGATCAGATATTCGGGTGGCACGTTGAACTCAACGTCTTGTGCTCTGTAAAGAAAAAAAGATATTATTTTATGGGATTAGCGAAATGTGTACAGCAAGAAAACAGCCTATAATATTACTAATGTCGCTTTGACTATGTAAGCTAAGTAGGCTAAATAATGAGGAATGTGTTTTTCCGATTTAGGACCATTTTAAGAAAGCCGATCTACGTGTATATGAAAAATAGATGAACGATATTATTTGTCATTTCAGAAAAAGGGTGGATGGGATGGGTCTAAGACCAAAAGTTAATTTTAAGCCGATATATATGAAATCTAAACTGTAAACTCTTTGCCTTGAATAAATATCAATATAATTTCAACTCTCCATTGGTCTTAGAACTGGGCAACGCTGCTATAGATCAACTGGGGTTAAAAGGGCTTAACAACAAATTTTTTATTGTTTTTTTGCCATCGAGTAAACTTTTTCGTATGGCTTTTGAAGCAGAAGAAAGAGACGGGCTTCGCAGGGGGCGACTGAGTGCCTATCGTTTATATTGATCCACTAGTCACGACGATACAATGACCTAAATTCGGGATAACTAAGTATCAATTCGGTTTTTTTGGGGTCGAACGGCTTAACCTAATTTCACCTTAAATCGGACACTTTTAAGAAAGATAACTTTTAAAGAAAAATAAGGACTCAAATGAGCAAAAGAAGTTACTGAAATGATCCAAGTAAAACAGTTTTATTTTGGGTTTTTTTCAGATAAGTCGGAGCACTGGATAAAAACGACCTTAAAACCTCAATCTGCATGTTTACAAATAGTGCAAACCATTCTATTGATGTAAACAAAGACTATTTGGAATAAAATAAATTATATTAAACTCATTAGGGATTTAATTATTCATTTTTCCTAAGGGAAGGACAGATATTACCCTAACTTTTTCTGACTAGATAACCAGAAATGTAGACCAAATAAACTCTCCCCATTTTAATTAAAAACTTTCGACTCACCTGCAGGGCTGTTCCACGAACGGTCCAGCGAATGTTGGATGCAAACTCTCTTGTGAATTTAAATTAAGACCCAGACCCGTCAGATCTGTCCCCAGGGAGAGCGTTACCAGATTTGGATCCGTTTCGGCGGCTCGTATGAACGTCAGCAGACCCACCATGCCAAACTGATTGTTCACCATGCTCGCTGGTATGTTTGTGACCTTGCCTGTAAGGGGGAGAGGGAGGGATTAATCAAAATTATTATCTTTCTGCCTCACACACACACTACTCACCATCTGGCGATGTTTGCACGCCGCTCTTCACAAGTTTATCATTGCTGGAATTATCGTTCAGATGGTCAACTCCACCGCCGCTGCCACCTCCACTACCCAGGCCGCCACCCACACCCATCATGGCATTGCTGCTGGGCACACTGTTGACACTGCCGCTGCTGCCTACTAATCCTACATGCGTCCCGCTGATGGCACCGCTGGCACCACTGCCACCGCCACCTACCACCAAGCCACTGCCCACAGCACCCAGACCATTGCCGCCTACAACGCCGACGCTGGAGCCGCTGTTGCCGCCCGATCCACCTCCTCCGCTGACCACAATCGAGTTCATTGCCTTTTCCGTACCATCTAAATGGTTTTCTGTGATGCCACCAGAACCGCTGCCAGCGCCGCCGCCACTGCTGCTCCCCACGGCGTTCGTTGTGCCATCGGAGTTTTGGGTGCCCGGTAACGCAGGGAAATCCTCATTGGACATCGTGAATTCCGATTGTTCTGACGTTGGTTGCTTCACCATGCCAACTGCAAGGGTTGCGAGAACGGATAGATAAGTAAACGGAAGTAGAGTATCGCGAAAAGATGTCGTTTTAAGGCTACCCAAGCACCGTTAGACTAATCCTACATCCCACACCCACATTAATTGTAACAAAAACTAAAAAGTAAATAAAAGTGGAATTTTTGATTTGAACTCACAAGAGGTAAAGAAATTACCATAGGGTTTGCTGCCCGGCGGCTGGAGCGGATTCGATTGGGGCAGTGTCTGATCATTCTGACCTCTTGCGTTCGTCAGCGATGGAAATTCCGTGGGATCGAGCAGGGCAGGTGTTGAGGTATCCGCACCGCCGCCACCGAATACATGGAAATTGTTTAAAGGACCACCACCGCCGCCACCCGTTCCATAGCCGCCGCGACCCGTCTGCATGAAGTTGCCCATGTTCGACTGCAATGGTTCCAAATATTCAAAAGGCTTGTCCGGGGCTATGCATTTGATTGCACTCACCATGGGTCCACTACCCAATCCCTGCATGGCACGACGATCCACAAATTGCCGCTGACCAAACAGATTCGCATTGCGATTGCCGCTCGACAAGGCGGGACCTCCGACCGATAGTTGCGCATTTCGATTTGGCGATAACTGCGGTGGCTGCTGCTGCTGTTGTTGTTGTTGCTGCTGTTGTTGTTGCTGCGTTTGGCCATAACTCGCTGCGCCTGGATAAGAGTTGGAGAAATCTGCACTGAATAATTAACAACCAATTCTTCAGCTTGTGATTCCTCTATTTGACACTTACCGGTCTGGAACATGCCTGACGTGGGTGTTACATGGCCAGCCAGAGAGCTACCACCAAAGCCTCCCGTTGTCCGTCCAGCTAATGCCGCGTTCGCTATACTTCTCGGGGGTTGTTGAAAATTTAAATTCGCCATAATCTGCAAGAGAAAGGGGGGCAGGCAGGGTAGAGACGGGGTTAATGAGAGCTGGCAATTGATTGTGTACCTCCCACCACCACCCACCAACCATATTGATCACCTAAGGGCGCCGCCATCTGCTTATCAAATCTTCTCTGTAAGTTTTGGCTAAATTGGGGATTGGTTTTGTGACTCAGCTGCTCCACAGAGTCGTAACAACATTTTTGATAACGCAAACATATGCTTAAACACATTTGTACACACAAATAAGCAAACAAACTGCGACCTCGCTCTACCCTTATTTCAAATTTTAATTAATTTGCAGCTTTGATAAAACCAAGGTCATTCATTGGCTCTTTTGGTTGTTGTGTAAAAAACGATTTACATCAGCATTTAGTTATCAGTATCTTTATTTTTTTTTTTGGTTAAGTTTGTTATAGTCAATAAACTAACATTTGCCTAAAATACATTTAACCCTTGTGTAGGCAATGGGGTTTGACTGAATACTTCAATTGAGTTTCCATTAAATCTAAGACTTAATTGCAAAAACTAATTAATTTAAGCTCCGGACTTTAATGCAAAATATTTGGAATATACTTGATCAAATTAGAATTAAACGAGTTTAAGCATATTCTTTTAACAGTACTTTATTTCTGAGGACGCAGTCCTGACAGTTGCAAGAAATAATTGGCTGATATGCGACAGGATAGACACACCTGGTAAAAGCTTGGCCATGGTAATGGTATGTTAATGGTAAGAACTGAATTTTGCTATTAAGGAAAGAGTCCGATGTGTTTCATATCGATCAAAATGAAAGTCCAAATGTATGAGGAGCTATTGCACGAAAAGTAAGTGGAGTTTGGCAGTCAGTTATTCACCCATTCCACCTCAAATCATTGGTTAATACCACTCCGTTTCTACAAAGTTCAGTATAGATGAATAAGTTAAAGTCTATTGATTATTAACTAAGCTTAATTAAACCTTTAATTTAAGAAAAAAAACCAAATATCACATATGGGCATTTCCACAGAAAGGTCCACCGAGACCAAAAAATTAAAAGTACTTAAAAACACTTTTTCCGGCCATATTTTTATAGGGAAACAATTAAAATAAACTAGTTTAAGCCAATCTAACATTTATTCAGATTCCATTTCGAGAATATCAAATGAAAAGTCGAGCAATCACCATTTTTCTTATTTTTATCATTAATTTGCAGGTTTTTTTCCTAAAAGAGTACCTATAGATTTCATTAAATTTTGCTTTCTAAAGTCATTTTAAGGGTACAAAGAGTAAATAAAGGTTGCATAAGAAACCATAACAAACTATGTGAGTGCAATTAATAGTAAGTTTTTCTTTGCATTATCAAAGAAACCACAAAAAAAAATCATAGAGAAAAATGTGTCACATAACGTATGTCACGTAACGTATCATAATGAGTCAAATATAAAAAACAGAAAAAATTTTTTTCAATGAATCAGCTCTAAATATATAGTAACATGATTACAGATCGTATTCAAATAAGTTGTATTAAGAAAATCGAAAGGGTTTTGCAGATTTTTGAATTTTAATGGAAGCCAAAAAAACGCACTTCCATTTTCTGTCACATAACGTATTCCTTTTTGTCTGCCAGTATCTTGGGAGCTTCTCTTTCTACAACTCCCAGATAATACTCTAAAAATAGGGCTACTAAAGTGTTGAGTTTCTAGAGTTCTAAAGTGTTGAGTTCTAGTTGAGTTTTTAGTTGAGTTTCACTACTCATGAGATTTAGTACTTCAATTTATGCCTAAAAAGCGAAAGTCATTAAAGATCGCATTGCCAGCATTAGATTCATGACCGAAGAGCAAGCAAGGAAAGTCATGTTTTTAGTACCAACTTTTCCAAATCAGCGCTAATTTTAGTACTGATTCGGTAATGAGCCTCCTGACGGGTTCTATCCACAGTAGTGATAGTCGTATGAAAACATTCAGGGTGTCTTCAGTCTTTATATTCTTTCGTAAAAATTGACTTCAATGAATTGGCAAAATATTTTTATTTATTATAATGAGCAAAAAAAAAAATCAGATATTGCTGATATGGACGAATTAACTAAATTCCGGTACATAATTCTCAGTACTGGTTTGGCTCGGACTCCAAAAAAAAGGGAGATTGTGAATTCATTGCGGGACTCTGTCCTTTTTGAAGAATTTGTTAGTGTTAGCAACTTGAAAAGCCAATTGGGCTAATTGTTTCCTTCGATACACCGCGAATTAAGAAGAAATATCATGGAAAAAATTTCCGGCGGTCATTCATGGTTTCTTTTTTAAATTAAAATTGAAGTTTGCTGATGCTGTACCGAAATTATGTATACTAGACAATTACCGTAATTTTTAAGTTATTGTTGGATTTTAGTCTCACAAACAATTTTTTTCAGTTTTAACCTTTACAATGTTTTTTTTGCGCAAAATTATCAGCTTTTGGATCTCTTATTTTGGCAACACTGTTCCAGAGCGGTTTGCAAACTTCATTTAAAGTATTTTTGTTTTCGCAACTCATTACAAATTAATTTTTTACAAGAATCTATTGGATTTCAGTACGAAAACAACAGGTTTTTTAAGTTTTAGTTTTTAGCTATTTTTTTTACCAATTTTTTTTTTATTTTTAGCTATTTCTGCTACAAGGAAGTTAAGCAACGTTTGCGTGAAGCAATACGGCTCAAACAACCGGAATTGTGGAAAAACAAATCGTGGATTCTGCATCAACGATAATGCACCAGCTCACACATCAATGTTTGTTCGTAATTTTTTGGCCAATAACAACACCGTAATCATGCCTCAACCACCGTATTCACCAGATTTGGCTCCCTGCGACTTTTTCCTATTCTCAAAACTGTAAAGACCAATAAAAGGAAAACGTTTAGCCACAATTGATGAGATCAAGTCAGAATCGAAGAACGAGTATCTTACATTTTACATTTTAGATCCCTTCTGGAAGTATTTTTGGCCGCACTCTCCATATAAGCGCAACCACTATGCCCAAGGCACAAACAGGAAAGTTTCCAAATGCGAAATAAACCCACAAAATAAAAAAAAAAAAAAAAAACACAAACAAAAACAATACAAAAAATTTTTTACAAAACTATCTTCTATTCACTATATAAACTTATCTCCACAAAAAAAAAAAAAAAAAAAAAAAAAAAAAAAAAAAAAAAAAAACAAAAACACAATCAAGGGATGGGGAGGGGGTGGGAGGGCCACCGGCCCACGACCCCCCCCCCCCCAACCAACCCCAAAAAACAAAAAACAAAAAAAAAAAAAAAAAACAAAACAAGCACACCCCCATCATAAAAAAACACCCCCCTCATTTCCGTTTCCCACAAAAAAAAAAGTAGGACCCAAAAAACAACTCAAAAACAACTAAACCCTTTAACCTTTTACAAAACTAAAAAAAAATAAATTTTTTTTATAAAATAATAAAAAAAAAAAAAAAAAAAAAAAAAAAAAAAAAAAAAAATTTATTTTTTTTTTTTTTATTTTTATTTAATTAAATTTTTTTTTTTTTAATTTTTTTTTTTGTTTTATTTTTTTTTTTTTTTTTTTTTTTTATATTTAAACAAACCCCACCCCAAACCTTAAAAAAAACACCCCCCCCCACCCAATTTTTTTTTTTATTTTTTTATTTTATTTTATATAAATAAATTTTCCAACCCAATCCTTTTTTTTTTTTTTGCGCAAAAAAAAAAAATAAAAGGTGTGAAAAAAACTTTTTTTTTTTTTTTTCATAAAAATTTATTTAATTTTTTTTTTTTTCTTCCCCCCCCCATTTCCCCTCCCCCCCCCCCCCCCCAAACAAACTTTTTTTACCCTCTTTTTTTTTTGAAAACCAAAAAGAATACAAGAAAATTGCATCCCAAGTTGAGATTCTGAACCACTGTTGTGCGTTGTATAAATCAAAGTTGAGCAGCTAAAAAATAAACAACTAACCTAAAATTAGACCTTGCGATATTAATTTACCTAATTCACAAGCTAAGAGGTGTTAATAAAAGATCTCTTCTTTATTTAATAAGCTAATTTAACACATGTTCTCTACTATCTCACTTACACATGTAAACACAAAATCCTATTGCAATTTGTAGAATTATTCCACCCACACAAGGGTTAAGGAAAACACAATGGCGATAAACAGAGGCAAGTAAACAAAGCTGTCAGCGCTTTGCAACACTTAGGAACCAATTTGTCTAAATTTTCCCCGCATCAAAATCAGCTGGTATATTCGCAATAAAACCAGAAACCCAAGCCGGGAGGAGCTTAAGCAGAAGGTAAAGAAGCAGCAGCAGGCAGAACAATGGTCAATTATTGCCTGTTACTCTTTGGGCAGCAAGAGATACATATTGGACACGGATATCGACATGCTTGCGGTGTCTGTTGGCTGTGTCAGTGTGTTGGTGGCCAGAACAACAACAACAACAACAAAAAAAACTAGTATGGCAGCAAGTGCAGACAACACACAGACAGAGGCAGGCACACCACAACCGAATAAAGCCAAAAAGGAAATGCAAAAGGATACGCCAGAACAGACCAGACCCTTTTGGTCTGATGATCAATTATGTATGTTGATTGGAATTGGAGGCTGGGACAGGTACCACTCCTGTAACCTCAACAGCTGACCAGCTCACTCCTGCTTAACTACGTTTGGCAACACTGGGGCCCTACAACTAACTGTAAATTAATCCAACTAATTACCTAAATGAACGTTAGATGAGACTGCTGCTGCTGCTTCTACTTCGCCCACTCCTCCCTTGACTTCCACTTTGAATGCTTGCTCGATTTCCGTTTCCGCGTGCACTGAACGTTTCGTTCTCACCGCATTTAACATTCCAAACAGTTGGAGCTGGAGCAAGTGCAGCCAGTTCCAGAGGCAGCCAGAGGTTAGCTTTAGCTCCAAAGTTTGTAAGCCTTCTTTGCGCGCGCTCCACACTCACTCACACACGCACTCAGACATAGAGTGGAGGAGAAGCGGTATATATATATAGTATATATATATATATATATGTAAATGGCCGTCTCGGTATTGGTCTTCGTGCCCGAGAGTAGGACTAAATTTTCCGTCGTGTTCCGCCGCTACGAATGGCCGCCGCTCGGTTCACACATACACACACTGGTGCAAAATTCGCACAAAATCACAATTTTTGATAGTTTTGCGTTTGCCTTGGGTTGTTGTATATAGTTAATAGTGTTTTTTTTTCTTTGTAAGTAAATAATTGCTTGCTATTGCGCTGTTGTCTCTGCTTCTTCCATATACTGCACAAGCACTACATTTGTATGTGTGTGTGTGTCTCTGTCTTTGTTTTCTCAGTTCATTGAAATTTCACCCAGCCAGCGAATTGGGCAAAATTCGCAGCGTGATTTGCGTATTTATTACGCTCCGCACAATTGCATAAACTTGCATTTAATACAAATAATGTTGTATAATTTGCTATTGCCAGGCAATAAACAATTATTTTGCGCCCGAAATGGCTTTAAATTGTACACAAAAAATACGTTCCGCAAAAAAACTTTGGTCACGAATACACAAACACACGCATAGCAATTGGGCATCGATGCAGCAAATGTATCGATAGTTCAGGGCTGCACAAGTGTTGGGTAAACATCGATAGTGGATACCATCGATAGTGCTATCGAAGAAATTTGACTTTGAATAAATCAACAAATAACACAGTGTTACAGCGAAAATAAGCGTTAAATGTCGCAGCCTACGCTGCACAGTGTAAGAATTTGTCAATCAAGGCTTCAAATTTAATGATCTTTTTGCACATATATGCTAGAAAAATAACAAATAAACAAAAATCAGAATGAAAATATCATTAACAGCAAAAAAACGGTCATTAAATGTTGCCACCGCATGAAGGATTACACAAGGAGTGCGTTTTGCGTTAATCCCATACGAAAAAAACTGTTTTTTGGCTATTAACGCATAACGCACTCCTAGGGCAAATGTTGCTTTACATTTCCACATACTTCGTTTTTTCCTTATACCCTCAAAATTTGAAGTTATCTGGCCAGTTCCTATTTTCGAGTGGAATTAAAAAGTAAAACGATCGCAATTCCGAATCGTTTTCATTTTGGTGTTTCCGTTTCCGCTCGAATCGTTTTCTGCATGATCTGATCGAAAGCGGGAACAGGCATGTACTCATTTAAAATGAAATTACTCTAGCATGGACCGTCTGATTGTTTATAACCTTGGCAATTCTGATAGCGACGAATCGAATCTAAAATATTATAAGCAATGAACGGTTTTTAATAGAACTTTCAGAATTATCGATATTTTTAATCGGCGGAAGTTTTGAATTGTTGATTGCAAATAAAGGAGAAATTCGCCGAAATGGAGACCCTCGTCAATGGCGACTTGGCTGTCCCACGTTGGCAGCACTTGTTAAAGTGTCATTTCAGCCTGAACATTCATTCCGGTTCTGCCGACAAGCAATTTTCTGGTCCGATTCTATCGATAGGGGATCACAAGAATCGATTTTTGGCTAAATTCACAACCATCGATAGTATTGATGGCTTTCCCAACACTTTGTTGCACGAGGATTGTGTTATCTATTAGGAGGTCTATGCATGCCAAGCTATCGATAGCAAAGGTGGCGTTAGTGACAATTAAGCAAAACATTAAACGGTACTACTAATCCACTAAACGCTGTAAAAATCCTTAACAATGGCCGATCCTAACTCAGATGATGAAAGCGGTGGGTTATATTGAAGCTCCAAAGCCTTTAGGCAACTGTACTTAGTAGGGGCTACTCCATTTTCTTGCAGGTTCCTCCGGCTCGAGTCGCAGTGGCAGCAGATCACCAGCCAGTCGCAAATCCGGCAGTGGTAGTGAACGCTCACGTTCCGGTTCAAGATCGTCACGTTCCCGCTCCCGTTCCGGTTCTGGCTCACCTCGTAGTGCGCGCTCTAGATCGGGTTCAGCTCAAAGTCGGCGTTCTGGCTCGGCTCACAGCCAACGTTCCGGCTCCGCTCACAGTAAACGTTCCGGCTCCGCTCACAGTAAACGTTCCGGCTCCGCTCACAGCCAACGTTCCGGCTCCCCTCACAGCCAACGTTCTGGCTCTGCTCTTAGCAAACGTTCCGGATCTGCCCTTAGTAAACGTTCCGGATCTGCCCTTAGCAAACGTTCCGGCTCTGCTCTTAGCAAACGTTCCGGATCTGCCCTCAGCAAACGTTCCGGCTCTGCCCTTAGCAAACGTTCCGGTTCTGCTCACAGTAAACGTTCCGGTTCGGCTCGCAGTGGCAGCCGTTCCAGAAGTGGCACACCCCATAGCAGGCACTCCAACTCCAGATCCCGCTCTCAAACCGGATCTCGCTCCCAAGAATCCCGTTCCAATTCACCCAACCTGCAAATTGATGATGAACGTGCCAATTCCAAGAGTAAGAGTCGCAGCCGAAGTCGCAGCGGCAGTCGCACCTCCCGTTCCAGGTCACGCTCCAAGTCGGGCTCGCCCTCACGTAGTCGAAGTCGTAGTGCATCTGGCTCGGGCAGTGACATAGGTGTGTCCAAAAAGAAAAAAGCCCGACGTGGCAGTGGTTCCCCTACAGTCTCTAGCTCGGAACAGGCGAAACTTAAGAGCGCCAGTGGCAGCGATAGCGATATGGAAACCTCCCCCACTAAGGCCAAAAAGTCGCGTCTAATTGACTCGGACAGCGAGAGTGAAAAAGAACAGGTAAACCCCAGATAGTGGCATGACATAACGACCGAGGACTTATCGCCCAAAATTCATTTGGGGCTGATGCACAGGGTCTTAATGACATTTTCAACTTTTTTACAGTACCTCAATTTCCAAACCTTTCTTGGATTTGATTATTTTTATACTCTGTACCAAAGACACACAGAGTATATTAAGTTTGTGCACAGCGAGAGGGATGCATCTCAGACCCTATAAAGAATATATATTCTTGATCAGCATCAACAGCAGAGTCGATATACCCATGTCCGTCTGTCCGTCTGTCTGTCTGTCTGTATGAACGTACAGATCTCAGAGATCTCTTTAAAGCTGTTTCATGGATATCCAATCCAATCATCAAAAGGCGTTTCGCTAAATGACTCTTGATCGTTGAGCCAATTCCATGCAATAAGAACTCTAAACAGTTGGGAACTGCAAGGCTCAATATAAGCAAAATTGGACTCACATACAGAAAACCAATCTTAATGGCTGCCGTTGCATAGCTTCGAGCTTAAGTTTTAACTTGCTTCAGAACAGGGACATGTGCTCAAAAAAATGTAAAAAAAAAAAAAAAAATCCATCGATGAACCGCGAATTATGAAGAATTATCATGCAAAAAATTCGACGCGGACTTCCATGACCAAACATATGAATGTGCTTTTCGTCAATTGTCAAATAAATAATTAAAAATATCAATTTTTGAACGGCTTACCCCTAGAATTTAACTGCAAAAGCCTTTCGAGGCTCATAAAACAAACCAATAGCAAAATACAACTTGATGTGTTCGGTCTAACTGTCGTGGATGAGGATTTTTGATTTGAAATTATGTTGAAGTTGAAGCCAAAACGTTTAAATTGGCCCTTCAAATTCCGCAATTTTTCATGATTTTTTATTTGAGAGGTTTGTCGAAGGCTTTTTTCGAACTTTTTGAGCACATATCCCTGTTCTACACAATTACCAAAATGACTTGAAATTCCGTAATTTTTCATTATTTTTTATTTCAGAGGTTTGTCGAAGGCTTTTTTTCAGGGTATACCGGTACGTACCGGTATAAGTAAAAATTTTAAGTATAGTAAAAAGTAAATGCTGATATAAGTCCAAATCATTTTATTCTCTTGTAATATAAAGAAACAATATTCAACACAAAAGTTTCAGTCGATTGACATTAAATGTAAAATTAAAATCGATTTTCAAATTTCGCATTATTTTACAGAAATTGCAACTTTTTAAATCTCATACAATTCTGGGAACTTTGTGGAGGACTCTGACCACCATTTTAGAATATTTTCATGCTTTCGAATATGTTTATTTGCAAGAAAAATATTAACGGAATCCAGCAGCTTTTTTGTTGACAAAACTTATGTGATTTTATCACCAAATTTCTTTTCTTGCGACATCACATATGCATCAATTTCGTCGCCGCTTTCAGATAATCATTAAGAGGTGACTGATCAGCAACCGACGAAATTTGAGCATAAATATTTGTTGAATAAGTAATACAAGTTTTTTTTTTGATCATGATTTGGCATTACGTTATACCTCGGGTCCACAAATACGCCACCTAGAAAAGCATTGTTTTTTTTTAAAAAGGATTCTCTCGCTTTTCTATTTCCTGAACGAGTGATTTCGCTAGAGAGGACGTATTACAACTTGCAGTTTAACCAAATGGAATAAAAATCACCCACAAATAGATTTTCGGCTTGAAATTAAGTTGTGACCACCTTAGTTGGTACTAATATGCTTACAATTTCGTGAACCGAGTCTCAAACTTTTCAAAAAACTTAACAAATAAACGATGAAAGACAACTGAATTTGTTATGTACATACATATGTACGTATGAATGTACATGTGTTGGTACATTAGTAAGGGATACTCTACTAATACTGGGATTAGAGTACTCGTCTAACAAAGAAAGGATCGACAATTTGAACTTATGTTGCATTTATGTACATTGTTACATGCATTACAATGTACATGTTCAATACATGCACATACATATTTTATTTTATTGTCAATGTAAATACATATGTATGTAAGTATGTTAAACCAAATCAATCAATGTACGAACATTCGTTATGCACCTTATAGAAGCTGCGAGATTTTCGTGCAAGTCATTTAACAGAGGGGTGCTTAAATATCTAACATCGTGTATAGGACGTCTTAAGATTTCTTCTTTGCGTTACAAACATCGGACCAAAAGTACCGGTACCAACGTTTCGGTTTCGATCCGGTTCCAATAATAACGGTAAACGGTATTCGGTTCTCAAAAAAAAATGTTGTATCGGTTCCGGTACGCGATTTGAAACGGTTTATTTCGGTTAACGGTAAAGCTGTCAGCTGAATGCAACAATCAATTCCAAAAATTATTGAATTTTGGAGGTTTATATGATTAAAATTTATAAATTTTTAGATAGAAGACAGATTTTAAGTGCAATTTTCTGCAAGAAAATATTTTTGCTGGTCATTTGAAGAAAATATTTGGCTTGACCCAGTAAAAAAGGGCCAAATCCGAGCTCCTCTCAATCGCTTGGCTTGTGTGCTTCTAGTTTACGCACAAGAGAAAGGGACCTACAGTTTAAGGCCAGTTACAGTGGCTAGTTACAGCTAGTGAAGTTGACCGGGTGTGTAAGTTTTTCAAAGAAAAAACTATTCGTTAGATGTTCCGACGCGGGATCGAACCTACGACTTCTTGCACACCGATCGCAACCACTAGCCGCTGAGCCACACCCGGCCAAAGGCACATCTATTAAAAATATGGTGCTCCATATTTCATTGAAACAGATCTAGTAGCCTAAAAGTTATTGTCATTGGAGTACAAAAATTTTACTTTCTATTAAAAATAGTTTTAATTTGATCGAAAGCAATTTTTAAAACTTTAAGCGCGATTATACCGAAAGCACTTTCTCGAAAATGGATCAGACGATTAAAAAAGTAACTGTTGATCGATTCTGGTCTGAGATAGGATATTTGGGATCGGTCAATATAGATTGACTTTGGAACCCCATAACTTCTTTAATCATTGAACGATCCTAAATAACCTAGTTCACACCACAACCACATCAGTTCTTAACCAATCTTGGGCCTAAGTTTAAATGAAATTTGTGCGATAAGTCCTCGGGCGTTACCACACCAGAGATTAACCTTTAAAAAAAATGACCCCCTGTTAACCTTATCCCTTTTCCAGACCCAGCAATCAGCGCCCGCTGCCGCGGACATCTTTGGCGATGCGGATGACATCAGCGACGATGATGAAGCTGTTGCAGAGAGATCGCCTGCTCGTACCACCAGTCGCAGTCAGAGTAAAAGTAAATCTCGTTCCCGAAGCCGTTCCAGAAGTCGTTCCAGATCCCGCTCGCGTTCCCGTTCTCGCGAAGTGGCGGAACCCACTCAAAAGGAAGATGAACCCGAGCCCTTGCCGGAGACTCGCATTGATGTGGAAATTCCACGTATTTCCGCAGATCTGGGCAAAGAGCAGCATTTCATCAAGTTGCCCAATTTCCTCTCGGTGGTCACACATCCCTTTGATCCCGAAACCTACGAGGATGAGATTGACGATGAAGAGACCATGGATGAGGAGGGTCGTCAGCGCATCAAGCTTAAGGTCAGCAACACCATCCGCTGGCGTGAGTTTATGAACAACAAGGGCGAAATGGTGCGCGAATCGAATGCCCGTTACGTGCGCTGGTCCGATGGCAGCATGTCCCTGCACCTGGGCAATGAGATCTTCGATGCCTACCGCCAGCCCCTGCTGGGCGATCACAATCATTTGTTCATACGTCAGGGTACGGGTCTGCAGGGTCAGTCCGTGTTTCGCACCAAGTTGACCTTCCGTCCGCACTCGACTGAATCGTTTACACACAAGAAGATGACCATGTCGCTGGCGGATCGCTCCACCAAGACGAGCGGCATTAAGATTCTTACCCAGGTGGGCAAAGATCCGACCACAGATCGCCCCACCCAGTTGAAGGAGGAGGAGGCCAAATTGCGTCAGGCCATGCGGAATCAGAATAAGACTCAACCCAAGAAGAAGAAGGCCGGAGCTGGCGAGCCACTGATTGGTGGCGGCAACTCGTCATACCAGCAGGACGATGGCAGTGATGATGAGAATGCCATCAGCTTGAGCGCCATCAAGAATCGCTATAAGAAGGGCTCGGCGGGTGGAGCTGGCGAACCAAAGGCCTCCACCATTTACTCCTCGGACGAGGATGAGGGCTCGGACTTTGAGGCCAAGCGTAGCAAGAAGGTGGTGGACAAGGCCAAGGCCAGCAAAGCGCTGCGAGACTCGGACAGCGAATCCGATGCGGGCAGTGCAAAAAGCGGCGGTGGCAGTGGCAGCGACAAGAGTGGCAGCAGCAAGTCCGGCAGTGGCAGTGGCTCGGGTAGTGGCAGCGGTTCCGGCAGCGACAATGATGATTAAGTTGCTAGTTGGTTAATTGAAGAGAATTTCAACAATAAAGATTTCCAATCATATGTGTTTGTCCCCAAAAGCGTGCTATGGAATTTTGTTATTTTTGCTTCATGCGCGCTAGTGACGAAAGCTACACACACGATGAGTGCTAAAGGCGACTAGCCTTCTATTAAACAGACGTTTGGGTCTTCTTTAAGATAAAGAAATTTCAAAATTTTGAAACGAAATAGACCGCATTGTGTTTCATCCCAACTCCCAAGACACTACCAGTTGTTACTTATATTAACTAACCCTCCGGAATCCTGTATTTTACCCACTAGTAACTAACTCACAAAAGCTAACGTCAACACACTAACACCAATCCAAACATTAATTGTTAATTGAGAATCTTTAACTTGAACAATCCACCACAGACTAGATATTCAAACTGCGACAAATTCTGAAGAAGACCCAACAGAGACAGATCGACACCCACCACCTTTTTGTTAACTATGAAGCCGCATTTGACACGCCAATAAGGTCAAACCCAGGGCCCAGAGTGTACCCATGTTCTCTGTGCACCAAGTGGATTACAAGAGGGGTTTACTCACCAAGAGGATTACAAGAGGGGTATACTCAGTCCTGTGCTACGCGTGCAACGATTGCTGCCACCTAAGATGCTCGGGCCTTAACAGCCTGCGCGAGCACTCCGCACTGTTCAACTGCACAATAATCACATCGGGAAAGGACACCAGGATCCTGGAAGAGAGGATGAATAGCTATTTGCCCATTTTGGAGAACTTCTTCTCGGTCAGGAACCTAACCTTATCTCGATATCCATATTAATGGCCAGAGTATTCCCACCCTCAAGAACCCCAAAATCCTGGGGGTTACGTTTGACTCACTCTACGTCTTCGCCAAGGCGTGAAGGCGTGGCCTGAAACGCAAGGAGCAGAAATAAAGTCCTCAAAGCAATAGCAGGAAGTTGCTGGGGAAAGGACAAGGAAACCATTGTGATATGATCGCCATCTATAAGCGACACGCAATGGAGGAACCTTGAAACGGTGCAAAATGCAGCCCTCCGAGTGGCCACCGGCTGCCACATGATGTAGGATCCCGACCATCTGCACCAAGAAACAGAGATCTTGCCGGTCAGACAGCACAATGATCTACTTACCAAACAGTTCCTCATCAACTGCCAAAATCCATCCCACCCGAACCACGCGAGCACAAAGGTAAAGGTACCTATGTGCACGAGAGACAGGCCTGTTCGCTTCGACCTTAGAACGGCCTTTACCGCAATTGAGGATCTTATCGCTACAAACGTGATGACACAAAGCGACTGCATTTGCATTGAAAGCCAGAAACATCGCCCACACCAACATGGTTCAAAACACCATCAAGGCGCTGCACGAAAATGTTATTCTCGGAGCCAGAAAACCGCCCATTGACAAAAGCGAGACAACCCTCCCACGAACCACAAGATCCACACTTGCACAACTCCGATCAGGGAAGAGTAGGCAACTCAACAGTTACCTGACCAGGATTAATCCTGAAGTCACGGACACATGCCCAAAATGTGGCCTAGAGCCACACGACACTCTTCACCTGTTTAACTGCCGTACGAACCCCCCACTCTCACACCCATTACACTATGGACCCATCCTATCGAGGCAGCTACTTTCCTCGAACTGGACTTGGGTTCCTAACCTCAACATCCTCTTTATTTTAACTCTCTTCTTTCTTTTCATACTACGTACATACAAGTCGACCCAGCCGTTAGTGGAAAAAATTGTTACGTACGTAACGTAAAGTTCGAGCAAATGAAATCACCCATTGCGGACGAACGAATTACTCAAATTTGCCCACCAAGACGGTTTAAGAACCGTTCAATATTGCTCTGTTTTTTATTCCTTAACCATTTTCTTGACTATACTGCCAAAACCGCTGAAAATAAAGAAAATGTTAGTGATTTCATAAACAACTTCCCATTTGTGTAATCAACCATTATTTCTTTGTTAAGGCTGATTTCCAGAACGCACGAAAATAAATTTTTATGTCGAACTTCACATGAATAGAAACACTGTTGAGTTGCTTTGAAATCTGAATGCTTATGAAAAGCAGTCTTATTTGAATGAAGTATTGTGCCTGGAATCCAGCCTTTAAAGCAAAATGGTCAACATTTTTTTTTTGCATGATTTAAAGGTACTTTTAAGCGCTATGTATCAATATTTTTATATTCATGACGTATCGCTTAAATCGCCAGAAATATCGCAAAGATTGTTATTGTAATTCTCAGGTTGGAGTTCCGTACACTCTCTATATAAAAGAGCCAACTGAAATTAGGGTCTGCTTAGAGATTGTTTAGCGATGTACCGCCAATTCACAGGTTGGGTGATAATATAATTCTAAATGATATAAATCGCACTTCATCCTTCGATTTTTGTAGGGTTAAAAGCCGATTTCCCAATTGGATGGAAGAAGCGATACAACAAGTCGCTAATTGATTCCTTGTATAAAGAAAAATTCGATACCCATTTTTTTTTTGCTTGGGTTATTCGCCAAACTATCACTACACTTCCCCAAACTATCGCAAAGCTCTCTTTTTGACGCATGTCCAGCATCTTATCAAAAAGTGGAACATTTTCTTTTGCTAGCGCCTTGTCATCAGCCACCCTATGTGTCCGGGTCAACCAGTGTTGTCAGAACATGGGATCCTAAATTTTGTAAAAAAAAATTTCAACAAATGGCTTAAAGAATAGAAGAACAATATCTAAAGAAATTAAGTGTTTTTAAGACTAAAAACCAAAAATAAATTTAAAAAACTAATTTTCAAGACAACACTAATCAAGAAAGAAAGTCGGTCGAGACCGACTGTAAGACTTGGCGGTCGCAAAAACTAGTTTTAGTGAGAAAACCTTTTTTGATTTCAATGGAAACGCCTTTAAACTTAGTATTTCTTAGTTTGCTATGCTTTCCCATGATTCTACTAAGTTCGGTCGCAATCGCACATCTATATAGTATAGTTGTCTTAAAAAAGTAGAGTCTGAAAAGTAGTCTTAGTTAGAAAAACTTTTTTGTTTCAATGGAAATGTCCTTAAAATTGTCGTTTATTTATTTGGTATGCTTTCAAACAATTCTACAAAGTTTTGTCCAAATCTATTTATTTGAATAACCATTAATTGCTCGAGAACTTCAATTTAGTCAGTGTTTAGGCAAGTATTAGGCGGTTGGTGCTAAGAGTTTCATTTGGTGAACTATCGATTTAAATATCTTTAACAAAGCTCTTTTGGGACTAGCATTTTCACTTTTCATTTATTTTTTCGGTATGCTTATTAATTATCTCGCCTTCCTTTGGAACTTTGAGGTTTTATTCAATGGTTCTCGCCCTCATATACCAATGGGCACATGGAAATTTGGTGTGAAGAATCCCAAAACAATCGAGGTTCGATTGGGATGCTACAAAACGCACCGTCCGAAAAAAGAAGTGCCGAGTGTTTTGGTTTTTTTTTCGTTAAGGTGTCGAAGTTCAAAATAATGTAAATAACGGACTCTATCGTAAAAATATTTTGGAATTACGAAGGAGTTACTAAAACCCACAAATGATGGACCTGATGTCAGTCTCTTTGCAGTTTAATTAGTACTTGTTCGCGACTTAATGATTCGTAAGTCACGGTAGTGGTTTAAACTATTCTTTATGCTCTTGTCTATTATCTTTCCCAATGGCTCATCCGTTCATACTTACGTACTTACCTTCTCTCATTGAGCCTCAGAAGAGGATTACATTTCTGTTTCCCAATAAAACACACAAGATACTCCTCAATTGTTTTGGGTTTTCAAATACAATTACATACGTTTACTCGTTTAAATATAAATTTCCATAAATTATTGCTTAAATATTGTGTTTTTATACAATTAGTCTATACGCTTCTGCATTTCTTGTTTAATATCTACAACTCTGCGTTTGATTTTAGTTAAGTATAAATATATTATTCAATTGTTAGTTAGTTCTCTGGATGTGGGATTCTACAAAGGTACTCGGCGGATCTACAAACAAACACATACGTTTTGCATTGTCGCTTTCTACTTTATAAAATAAAGAGAAACACATGTTGCGTTTTTTATATATTCGAATTGTGTTCTTCTTTTTGACAGTTTCTGGTTTTAAAATAAGACGTAAATGCTTAATCAGCTTTTATTGCTTTAATATTATTGATCAGACCCATTTGTTGTTGCGATTGTTGGTTGTGCTGATTTGTGCAACTATGAAAAATAAGGCAGTTTTTTCTTCTCTATTCTATAAAATGAGTTATGGAAATGTTTTTTTGCTCTGTTGGATCTAAATTGATTACATGACCCAGTTTTTGGCATTAAGTACAGTGGATGAATGTCCAAAAACGGTTAGTTAAGTCAAGGTGGAAAGGGGATAGGAGAGGAGTCCGTTTGGCACAATCTTTTTGCGATTTTTCATCTAAATAATACTCACAAAAAGCGAAAAGCCAAGGGGGAGATGTAAAAGTTTTCAGTCTAGCTGGCCCACCCCGTTTACATGTGGAGCCCATTGTCCGTAGTTTCTTCTTCTTTCACCATTTCCCTTCCCCATTTCCTCACTGTCTTTGCCTGATAACACACGCTGGCATTTAACAAAGAATTTTATAAAAATGGTTAAAAAAAAAAAAGAATTGCACGAAATGCACCCACAGACACAGCTACGCCAGGGTGAGGGCGCTTCCATCAGCAGGCCTGCAAAATAAAGAAAGAGAGAAAAAGAAACATGAGTTGAGGTTTTTAAGCGATGTACTAGACCGTGGCCACTACAACTACTACTACTAGCCCCAGCTTGGACTCTTTTAGTTTCTATTAGCAAACCGTGCGACATGGGCGAAACAAGGCGTTGGCAAACAGGCGCAGATGCTATCAGCCGCATTGTGGCCAAGTAAATTGTGGCCTGGCATGCACACTGTATATATCAAAAGTGGTGGAGATTCAACTAATTGCAGTTAACAAAACTTGGGTGTGTGAGAGATTCGACCACAAATAAGTACATATGTGTTCCACATACAATAAAGCTATTAGCTTTGCTCCAGGGTCAAGGGTTAGGATCTCAGGCAATGTATGCTAGTTATCAAAAAATAGGGCGCTTAGCTTTTTCATGAATGCTTTGTCCATAATGTACATGTCCAGAGATGAAAACTATTTAGAAATCGGGATTGGTTCGGTCCATCTTACACCACCGGATCGGTGTACAAATTCGTTTTTTAGGGATAACTTAACAGAGGTTCTAAACCGAACCAAACCGTATTGAGCCGAATCCCTAATTCTTTTGAAGTCCATCAGTTTTGAAGCTATTGAGCTGAAATTTTGCACAGTGATAGCTTTTAGCTGCAATCTGCACATGTGTCGGATCTCGGATGTTCATTTCTTGTAGCTGCCATACAATTTTTGTTTATATTTAATATCCCAATACATAAAGCTTATAAATTATGTCATTGTACGATAGCTTTGCTTTCTCGTTTTTTAAACTTGCATTTTTAAAAGAAATTATCAAATGCGGAATTTTTCATTACAAATTTCTTTTCAAATTCCCAAATTCCAATAGGCTGCACAAGTATAAAAACCAGCCGGATCGGACAACTATAGCATATAGCTGCCATAGAAACCGATCGGTCGAAAATCTAGTTTTATGGAGAAGAACTTTTTGTTTTGAATGGAATCAGCATCAGACTTCATATTTAAATGTTTTCTTTGCTTTTTCATGATTTCACTAACTTTGGTCTAAACCGGAAGACTGTATAGTACAACTGCCACAGAAAAGTTAGGTTTAAAAAACAGTCTTAGTAGGCGTCCTGAAAATTTGTATGAGCTTTAA
This sequence comes from Lordiphosa collinella, assembly GCA_018904265.1. Taxonomy (NCBI): domain Eukaryota; kingdom Metazoa; phylum Arthropoda; class Insecta; order Diptera; family Drosophilidae; genus Lordiphosa; species Lordiphosa collinella. Next base: position 98,330 of record JAEIFV010000594.1, on the reverse strand, counting down.
GGGTATATAGACTTCGGCCGAGCCGAAGTTAGCTTCCCTTCATTTTTAGGCTTTAGAACTTGGGATCACCCATAAACCGATTTAAATCTTCTCCATCTAGTCGCCTCTCCATCAATAAGTTTCCAACACTTTTTTGAAAGTTGTAAATTGAACTGAATGGCTCTTCTACTCGTATTTTCCAGTTGCTCTGCTTTTGTATCTTTATCGATGCCCTGCAGGCTGAAAAATTAGAATACCCAAAGTTTTAGGACGCTTAGGCTTCTTTTTGCTTATATTTATTAAGTACAATTATACATAAGCAGCATTAGCATCAGCAACTCTGATTCGTGGGAAGAGGCACATCTTAAAATTGTGGAAAAAGTCAGCAACATTCATATGCTAAATCAAATTCGACAAGCAAGAGCAAGCGAACACAGAGAGCTCTACAGGCAACTAAACTATTCGTTGGGAGAAAACAACTATTTTAACAACCAGTACAGCCAACTCCAAATCTCCACAATATTCAGAGCAAGGTGCGAAATGCTGAATCTGAACAGCAGATGCTACACCAGGGGTATAGAAGCCAATTGCACTTTGTGTAACCTAAACGTGAAGGAGGATGTCCGATTTTGGGTGAAATTAGAAGACTATACTGGCAACAAACGCGGCTCTCATCGCAACAGCTCATCATCATCCTGAATGGCGAAAACTGGAACACCCTTTGTCATTATATAAAAGATGCTTCAACTTACAGATGGCGCATACACACGGAAGATTTTTAGTTATTGTTAAAACTTTCAAAATTGTTTAGTAGACGCTCCCCCCCCAAAAACTCTGAAAAATATCCTCGTGGACCGCGTTTACAAATTTGCGACTTCGTCCGGGGGCTCCCGGTTCAATGGTAAAAATTGTTTGAAAGTTGCTTTTTTTGTATAAAAAACAGATTGTTTTTGCCTTAACTGTCATTTATAAATTGAAAAAATTGTTTCGGTAAGCAAAATATTCGTTGTAAACTCGACCACCAATCACATCGACGAAAATGGTTGCCGTTCGTTACGCTATGAAGTTTTTCGCTAAGTCGGATGAGGAGATAATGCAATTTGTGGAAGATCATTCAATGTATAGCGCCATTTTCATACTAGGAAACGAAGAAAAAGTCGGTAAATAGCACACCTATACAAATAAATATAAATTATTTTTGAGAAATAATGACAGTTAAGCAAAAAACAACTGTTTTTTATTACAAAAAAAGCTACTTTCAAATAATTTTTACCATTGAACCGCGGAAGTCCCCGCGATCTGAAGCGTCATAGTTCTGTAAATTCGCGTCATCGAGGATATTTTGTAGCTTACTAAACCTATTATCAAATTTATTATATACTAATGCTGACGGCAAACTGCCAAAGCAAGTTTACATCGATTTTATTTTAAAATTTGTAAACACTTTACCAATGTATTTAAATTTACTTTTATGTAAACTTGTTGTGTCGTGCTCACTTGAGGCCTTTGGGCATATTTTACCATTTTAATTTCGAAAAGCAAAGAACTCGGGCCGAACATTGGAGGCTTAGGACATCCAAATCAAGGCTATAGTTTATGAAAGTCGTCTTTAAGAAGAAGATTTATCACATAGAACAGTAGAAAAACATCAAAGAAAGCTTGAATACGTAAACACGCTCGAAATTTGGGCTTCAAGGCGCATTAGGGCACCCCATTCGCTTGAATCAAAAAAAAATTAATTACATAATTTGAAACGTTTTTATTTAAACATTTGCGTTTTCAAAAGTAATATCCAAAAATTTACCATTATGTAGCAGTAGTTTTAAGGACTTTTTACTGATTAAGAATTGGTTGATAGCCGGTTCCCAGTTCAGGTCCATTCTGTTCAGTGTTTTACAGAGGCTTTTAAACCATGTCTTTTGGAGCTAGTTCCAATTCTTTAAAAACACTTAAAGATTCTACGAAAGATTCTGAAAAATTCGGTTAACGAACTCAATTGAATCAGTCCAAAGCATCTTATATCGTTTTATCCTTTTTCGTTTTTATTTTCCCGCGGGGCCACAACCTTTAATGTTCGTTTCCTCTAAAAATTCGTTTTCGTATAAATCCCGCGCCCAAAAAATCACTCTTTATAAGGGTAAATAGACCCAATAAACCTTATCCGAGCCCGGTCCAAGGAATCATACCGGTGTACGGTTTTGAAAAACTTATAATCGTTTCTAATAGGCGACTTAAAACTCATCATTTTGATTAAGGTTTCCAATCTATTTTCGCGACTTCATTTATGAATTCAATATTCGGATTTTAAAGTTATTTAAAGGGGTGGTTGGTGGAAAAAGCCTTTAGGATTAACTTTAAACCACCAATTTGTAGGAGCTTCAATTCGAATCAGCTTAGACTGATCGCATTCATTAGACAGAAATAAACTACCCACACCTTGAACTCGTTGTTTATGTAAAGTAACTTAAAGCCACCGCATCGCCTGCCCCTACATATTGACAATGTCATCCAGATCTCATCTCCATACTCGTTATATGTAGGTGCTAAATAACCAAAAGGTTTCAAATTTCCAATGAACGAATCAGAACGTGATTCGCACATTAAACCAAGCCAGAGCTAAAATCAAACAAAATCCATGACTAATCCAACATCCAACAGATCAGGCACCCCCCAAATGCACCCATCTTCCACCCTAATAATCTCCACTTACGTGCAGTGAGTGTATTGAGTTCGCTTCGTAGCCGCCCTTGCCCTGCATTTGGGTTGAGATCGCATTGAGGCGGTTGGCCGACAATTCCACATCGGCCGAACCAATGTGGCCAGTGTGTACAAAATTTGTGGGATTGCCAATCATGGATCGATCGATGCGCAGGCGTTGATGTGGACGACGAGAGGGGGAACGTTGCTGCTGGAAGCAGCAGGAGAACCACTGCAGCCAAATCTCGCCGGTTGAGGTCATTTTCTGGGTCGATGCTTTGCTGGACGGCGTCGTTTCAGTCTTGTGGGTGTTGTTGTTGTTGTTAATGGTGGCCAGGATGACGGGTTTTCTGTTTTCAGCTAGAAAGATGCACAGATTAAGAGATGGCAATTAGTTGTGTTTTGCTCCAGAAAGGCATGATATTTGTCTGCTCTACTTGTTGTTCCACTTTTCACTTGGCTACGCACACAACTCACACCTCATCAAACTTGGCCAACGACAGAACTTTCGACTAAACAACCAAATTATATGCCCCGAGGTGTGCCTGGGAAGCAACGTTGCAAATAAAAGCCACAATTAATTGGCACTTTTGTGTAATTAAAATCGAGAGAAAGACAGAAAAACAACCAGAAATAGAGAAATACAACCAGTGGTTGGGGCGAACCCAAGACATCTAAATCACTCACCAAGCCAGCTCAGCCTGAGGCTCAACAGGTTCTGTGTGGACGGACTTTAGTAACCCCTACCGCTCGTCGATTCAAAACTCACTTGAATAAATAAAGCGGAATTATTGTTTTATTTTATGGTTTTAGTCAACTGTTTCTTTTTTTTTTGCAAAAGGATTGTGATTCACTCTAGAAAACGGGGAGAAACGATTAAAGCTGCAACATTTAAACTAGAACCAATTGTTTTATAGGTATCTATATCACCTGTTTGGAGGTGTCTTCAATTGACATATAGGAAGTTTATATCGTTCTGCTACAAAAGTAACGCTTGTGGCTGTTAACTATTCTTTGGAACTTAAAATGTCTCTCAAGCCCTTCGCTTAAGATTCGTTTTGCGAACCGAATTTTAAATGCATTTAACCTTAGGTTTCCGTTTGTAGCTTAACTTATTGTACCATCGAAATGATTTTTCAATCCTTTTCAAAGTCGTTAAAAATATGACAAATTAGATGATAATTTTCAATACTTTCGAAGACGGGGTTCGCCCGTTAATTGTTAAAGCAATCTAGAACACCCACACATACACATAGATCCCACGGACCTAGAGCAGGAAGTGTCTGTTGAAGAGGTGATGGCTGCATGTAAGCGCATTGGTGACAGAAAGGCTCCAGGGCCGGACAGCGTTCCCAATAAGGCACTAAAAGTCGCGATCGCAATCAGACAAGACGTATTTGCTGAGACGTTTGGAAGATGTCTGCTGGAGGGAGCTTTTTCAAAAAGGTGGAAGCAGCAACTGCTATTCCTACTGCTAAAAGGAGGTAAGCCAGCCGATGACCCGTCAGGATACCGATCTGTCTCCTAGACACAATGGGGAAGATTCTGGAAAGGATCGTGTATACTCAACTTTTGGCAGTAAACGATGAAAAAAGGCCCTATCAGAATTCTAATATGGATTCCGTAAGGCACAGTCTACGGTGGACGCATTCGTGGCGGTTGTTGATATTGCAACCAAGGCGATTAAGGGAACTCGGTGGAGATGGGGCACCAAGGAATACTGTGCTGTGGTAACACTGGACATCCGAAATGCCTTTAATTCGGCTAGCTGGTCGCGCATATTACGGGCGTTAGACCAATTTGGCGCACCTACCTACCTACAACGGATCATATCTAACTACCTGTCAGACAGAGTGCTAGTGTATGATACCGAGGAAGGCCCTAGGCGATAAAGCTTGACGGCAGTCTCCCACAGGGGGTCGGTCCTTGGACCACTTCTGTGGAACATAATGTATGATGAGGTATTAAGAGTACAGCTACCCCAGGGCTGCAAGCTGATCGGGTTTGCTGATGACCTAGTGCTCGTAGTTGTAGCTAAGGAAGTTGGTCAGCTGGAGTCAGTTGCAAATGCGGCGATAAGACGAGTGGGCACTTGAATGAAGAAGCCCATCTAGAACTAGCTGGTCAAAAAACGGAGGCGGTGCTTATCACAAGCAGGAAGAAGATTGAGTTCACGAACATACTGGTGGACAATGTACTTGTGAAATCATAGTGATTACATAAAATACTTGGGTGTGATGCTGGACAACAGGATGAGCTTTCGAACCCATGTCGAGAATGTTAGCCACAAAGCTTCGAAAATGCAGAGAGCCTTTTCGTGGATGCTACCCAACGTAGAAGAGCTTCCCAGAGCTGGAAGGCGACAACTAATGGCTAGATTAGTTACCTCGGTGCTGCTCTATGCCGCACCAATATGGCGATAACAAGAGCCTTCAAAAGAAGCTTGCAACGCCTTACAGACTAAGCGCACTTCGAGTCATATCCGAATTCCAGACGGTCTCGGATAAGGCAGCCTTAGTTCTGACTAGCATGGTGCCAGTTGTGTCTATGGCTACATGTCAGGCGCGGTGGAACATGGCCACCAACGCAAGATGGACCCACAGACTAATTCCAAGCCTGATGGATAAGCAGGACGGAGGGGAAATTAAACTTCGACCTAACTCAGTTTTTCACTGGCCATGGGGAATACCAGCTCAGGTTCAAGCACGTAGACACACCGAAATGTCCGGCCTGCCCAAACGAGAACGAAAATCCACATCACGTGTTGTACCGCTGTGAAAGGTACAGAACCAGGCAAGAGATTGTACCACCCATCGATGACCTCGTCAGCTACATGCTAGAGTCACATTCCAACTGGAGAACCATTGGCGAGCTCATTATAGGCATTCAGAGCGATCTGAAAAGATGCGAACGAGAGCGACGCGCAACGGAGAGTGCCTAAAATAGGCAACCCATCCCCGCGAAGTAATACTTTAACGGTGATCCCACGGGGAATGAGGTGTGCAGTTGTGAGGGGGTGTATTTAGTACGTAGGCGCCAACGTTGTTGGTGAACCGTGCATATCTTTTGAAGATTTACATCTCCCCATGGCGAATCCATGGAAAAAAACACCCACACATACACACACACACTCTAACATACGCACACACGCTCTCCGTTCCGGTTTTGAGTGCGGGACGAGGCAATTTTTAATGCGTCTACGTGGCGCCAGCTGCCGAAAAATAACTCCCAGGAGCAATGGGAGCAGAAAAAGCAAGGCCGTGCCCACCGATGCTTTATAGGGTCGCAAATGCTTCCTTATACTTAAAGACTTTGTGCAAAGATTGGTCAAGATAGCTTTCAAACTGGCTGAGGAGAAAGCATAGAAACAGACAGACTTATCTCGTCATGCTGATTAAGAACATATATACTTAATGTGGTCGAAAATGATTTCTTCTATGCGTTACAAACATCCGGACAATTCCCTTCGCAAGGGTATAAAAGACCAAATGGGGTATCGTTTCTTAGGTTTTTGGGTGATCTGATTTCATTTCTGGAACTATATTACAATGCAAAAAAAAAATTCCATAAGAATTACTAGTCTGAGGCAGTTTTTGGAGCACGCTGTCTTTATGTATGTAAAGTCTAACCGACCGAGTTTTGTTAAGGTAAGGTAAGTCGATTTTTAGTTCCTTTGGTTTTTTTGGGTGGGGGGGTTTGTTTGGGCTTTGTTTAGAAAAACTTGGTTTTTGGAATTTCTGCCGGTCAGTTTTTCTGTCCCAGTGAGAATTGATCAATTTTGGTTCAAACCCACGAACTGTCGTCCGTTTATTTTTTTTTTTTTTGCATTTTAATTTCAGAGTAGCCCCCAGTAATTTCTCTCCTCTCCCACATTATTTTTGGCTTAAGCGCCTTAAATGTAATTATAATTACTTGTACTCGTTCAAATTTTGATTGTTTTGTTTGGTTTTTTGTGTTGGCATGCTTGATTTTTCAACAACAAATTCAATAACCTCGCTCCGATGCCGGCCGATGATGTCAGCGGGCGCTGCAAAAGCACAAAAAAACCAGACAATGTTTATGAATTGGCTTAGAGTGGAAAAAGTGCTCACTGGAAATCCATTTATTTAGCCAATTGCAGTCGATGTGGCTAATTACGCAGGCACCGGACACAATTTCTTTCCTTCTTAATCAATTTCCATCTCTTTTTTTTAGTTGGTTGAGTAAGCGCGTCATCTCGATTGATAATTAACGGTGTTTCGCTTTCGTTTTCTATGCATGCAAGCGGCGGACAAAACTTGATAAACACTTGATTTACAGCGCTTTAATTACGCTAGCGGAGCAGCAGCAGCAGCTGGAGAAGGAGGAGGTAGTTGAGTATCTCTGACTTTAATAACCTTTTGACACACAAAATTGAAACGCTTTAGCGCATTTGCCGCTCGTCAGTTATTCATTCCGTCAATTCCCTGTGTGACACGCGCTGCGATTTCAAATAGGCTACAATATACAAAGCCCAGGCACCGACAACTCCAACTCCAACCCGTCAATCGCCGTCTCCTCTCCCGGCGTCCACATCTTACCACTTTCATTTTGTTTTCACTGCACATTAAAGACGCTTGAGCAGCTTTAATTGCTCAACAACAACAACAATAATAATAACAGAAGATCAAGGCTGATGTAGAAGATGAAGAAATGCCGGTAGAAAAGCAAAAGAAAAGATCGACACGCGAGGTAGAAAGCACTAGAAGTTTTCCGGGAGGAGGGAGCTGGTTAAGCAATGGCGGAAATTGCGTGTAAAATTTCATCACTTTAATAAAATTAGAGTTAATTTGTGGCGATTTTCAAATCAAGTTGGGATAGATAGATTAGGTAGGGGTTTTTTTTTTAGTAAAATGCAAGTTTATTGAACTGATCCTATAATCTTACGATCCTATTCATTGTATTGATTTGAAATACGCCTAAAATCATCTGAGCTCACAATAGCACACCGCAATGCTTTAACGAACCTCAGACTGAACAGGTTTGGAAAAAGTACTAAACTTGCATATATTTACCATATAACAGTTCCAACTGTGTTTCGCCCCTAAACAAACGCGAAAGGAAGGTTTTTGCAACTACTTCTTAGTGGAAAAAGTTGTATACGGGATGTGCTTCTGGCGTGCAGTCAAGTCCGACTGGGCAGCTGTAGAAAACGAATACATGCAGGCAGATAAACAATGCTTGAGAATACCTGTGCACACATACAGTCGTCGGCTATCGCTGCATGCGTTCAAGAGAGCGGCTGGCTCTAGAGCGCTCTCTCTGGCTTTTGAACAAAATTTCAAGAGAGCCTGGAGCCAGCACGAAAAAATCGTGTACAAAAAAATCGTATGGCGTTACTTATCTTCATATTCTAATGCATTTGGCTTGCAGCCCTGTTTTTTTGGGGATTTTTTTGTTTTATATTTTTAAAAATGTTAAATTTTTGCCTAGAAGTTGGAATTTTTGTTTGCAAAATAAGTGAAAAATGCGCTATGTACCTTAAGATAGTCGCTACGTTACCAAACTGGTCGATGAAATGGACCTAACCGAATCTTCAACATTTGTAGTTAGTTTTAGGTTCGGTTCGAAATTTTTAATCAAGCGTTGGTTTAGTTCGCGATTCGGTTCAGAACCGGTTTGTCTCCCTGCTATAATACCCCCTTAAGGCCCGATTTCTCAAAGGTTCCGGTTGGCCAACTGCCGTTCAAATTTGTTCCTCCAGTTGACATCCGATATCGATAAATTCCTAACGCTGCATTAGGGTGACCAGACACGGTCAACAAATTAGGTATTTTAGATTTTTTGATGTAATTGAATGGCTGTCTTAAGCTGTTTTTTTGGTGTTTTGCGCGCAAAGCTGCCTTTGGAATTCCCAAACAGTTTTGCCGTCGCGGGCATGGAGAGACTGCTGTTTGGACAGACATTTCAGGCTCAAGATCGCTGATGAGTGAGGTTGGTCCCTCATGAAACGTCGTCCGATCAACCTGATGCCTCCTTTGTTGTGTTGTGTGCCTCTGTTTAAAGTTATGTCAATAACATAGCAAGACCTCGAGCCAGTAAAAACTGCAAGTTAACAGTATAAAGGTCGTTTAAACAGTCATAAAAGTTTCCAGAGAATCTTTTGATTGTTTCACCTTTCTATCTAGTCTCAATCACATTCTTATCTCATCGATCAGCTACTTTGAATTTTGATTTCCGCAGAAGATGTTCAACCTACCAATAATCTCATTAAAAATTCGTGTGACCCAAAAAGCAACTCCCATCCGTCGTCCAACAATTCGCACGCGCCAAATGCGACAGTTTCGTTAATGATTTTTTGCACAACGGAAATGAAATGAAATTTATGCAAAGAGTAAAATGGTCGTTGTCCCACAGAGAGTGCTATCTATCCAAAATGAAGTACCACAATCAACTCGTATTACATCATTTTTGGGCAAACAAGCGACAAAGATTAAGCAAAAGAAAGGGAAGGGCGATGATAAAATATGCAAGACAGTTGGTCGGCTGTTCGGATGGTGTCTGCATGCTTTGCATGTGAAAGAAGCAGGTTCAAGAAACCAATATAAACTGGCCATTAAAATATGTAAAACCTCAACAATCAGAGGTTGTTTAAAATCGAATGCATTGTCTGGTGTTAAATAAAACAAAAGAGTTTGCGGGACACATTTATTTACACAAAGGCTGCACAATAATCACCAAAGAACATTCGCTACACTCCACAATCACTTCACTTGGTGGTGATGGTGATGATGATGATGAGTCATCCTCCCCAACTCCCTCCCCATCGAGTTCGTACTGACCGCCGCAGCGACAGGCATACGCATAGCCGTTCGTTGTTGTTGCTGTTGTTGTGGTGCTGGTGGTCGTCTCTGTGTCGACGTCAATGCGTCGCATGTCGTTTAGCCAGATGTGGGCATAAATGTTGCTATGCGTTTGAAATTTCATTTGCAATAATTCGGCATCATAATGTTTACGCTTAATTGGATCTTTAAGCGTTTGCCAGGCCTCGTTTATTGCATTGAAATTACGGTTCTTTTGGTCTTCGTCTGCTTCCTCTGCTCCTTCTACTAGATTTGGGTCATGGCGGGCCGCATTTACAGTTAAATCTTCAATTTCGTTTTGTTGTTGTAATTTATCGGGATGACATTGTAGTATTAATTGTTTATAATTGCGTTTAAGCTCTTCAAAACTGGCCGTTGTTGAAGATTGGAGGAGTTCGTAGTAGTTCGACATCTGTAAATGGTTAAGAGACTGATGCATTAAGACGTTTACCAACACTGGCGTAGCGTTCTAAGTTCAAAACAGCTGTTTATTGTTTACATGCGGGCCCATCGCCAACAACAACAGCAGCAACAACAACAATTAATGGAAATAAATGAAAGTTAATGTAATCTACATTTGAACACAATCAGCTCGTCATCATCTTTGTCAGACGACACTTTCCTTTGTTGTGCAGCAACGACGGAAATGCCCAACAAAAAGGAGTGTTATGTACTGCGATATACATACATTTGTATGTATATAAGGATTGTGTTGCTAGGCGTTGATAAACTAACATATTGCCTTTGCATGTCGCCTGAACATAATTCGAATTCAGCAAATCTCATCAGATGCCGTTATATTTCTATTAAGCTGACACACGCAACACTCACACACACACTAGCTCACTTGCACACATACATATTGCCAGCTAAGTAGAACATATTGTCAAAAAGCAAAAAGTCAAGCCCCAATTGCACTTGGAGCTGGAGGAAACAAGGTCAACAAACTGGTTCGTCCACCAGCAGCAGCCAAAATATATGAGAGCGAACGCAATCATTGACCCAATTTTAAAATTAGCAAAAACAACACAATAAGGAGAGAAAGGCAAAATGTCATCCATGTCACAGCGAAAGAGAAGAGACAGAGAGGAAAAGAGAGACTGCATTTAATTAACTAATCAGCCAGCTAACCAAATATATCCACACACTCACATGCATACATGAATTTTCAAGTGTGCCCCCTCTCCACCCACCCCCCTCCCTGGAATTAAAATAAGACTTGCCTTTTAAGGTGTTGACTTTTTCCTGTCGACGCTGCCGCTAAACGTTGCTTCTGCTGCTGAATTTGAATGTCTCACGTGTGTGGGGATGTGTGTGTATGTATGATGGTTTCCATATAAAATTTAATTAACGGGACTAGCACCCACCACCCACAACACTGATTTCAGCCTGGGGTTGAAAAACACACACTTGCATTGCTTTTGTTTATGCTAGCAATTTGTATTAATTTTTGTTTTAATTAGAATTAGAATTTATTTAGAATTTCCACTCCACATTAAACAATTTAGTTAAAGCAGCTCCAAACCGAACCGATCCGAACGGACAAAATAAAATTGTTTAACTAAAACCGACAGTATGACCGTCTACGGCAAAGACAAAAACACCTAAAATAAAATCTTACAAATAGAGATGGCAAATTATCGATATACATTGTTGATACATTAACCCTTATGTGTCTACTGATAAATACCTTACATCCTATTCAGAAAAGTAGATAGGTTTTCTTCCATAATTCCTTATTTTCCTCGAAAATATGCGATTTATACATAAGTAAACAAGAACCTTAGTGGTATTCCTGTAAGTGATTTGATTTCGTCCATCAAACTGCTCCATACAATATGTGCAGTCTGCCCAGAAAAAGTAAGAAAAGCTGATTTCGATTTGATTTCATTTTAGTGTGGCCATTTTTTTGCACCCCGCGCTTAGCGGTTACCTAAGTTCTGCTGTTACTTAAATATAAAGAAAGTTGTAAGTGTTTTCGCATTTTAAATTTGAGTAATTAAAGAAATTAAGCAGGGCTGCAAACCGGTTTTGAACCGAACCGGTTCGACCCCGGAATTCCGACTTTTATTTTACTGTGAACCGAACCTTAAACCGTGGCGCACAATTTAAAAATTTAGGTGAATTTTAAAAATTCATAGAATTTTTTTTCATGGGTGTATAGGAACAAACAAAAACGTGCTAAACGGCGTTTCTCCTTATCTATTATATGGTAGTTGTTATCGTATTAGTGATGTCTTTTCAAACCTAAGAACTTTTTCTTCATCTTCTTCGTTCTGCATCAACAATTTAATCTATGGACTTCGTCCTTATCTCAAGTGAATTTACACTTTCCCAAAGTAATCTAAGATTTAATGCTTGGGTTCTATAAAAGGCGTATGCTGACACAAAACTTGTAGCACTTTGACTAATCAACCACATCAGAAGCATGCCTTACTATCCAGAGTGTAACTATGATGCAGATCGGAAAGTTTGGATCGGTCCTCGTGAGCGGCACTTCTTTGCCTCGGACTTATCGCTGGGAGAAATAATTTTCCATGAGATGCGAAGACATCCACAGCTAATAGCACAGGTTAGTGTGCCTGAGTATAATTAAAGTGAAAGGAAAAGTGATACTACTATATTCTTTTTTAGATATCTGACACTGAGAATACTGTGCTAAGCCGCGAGGAGCTTCACTTAAATTCTATGCGTGTGGCTAGCTATATGCGTCAACTGGGACTACTTCAAACTGATATAGTGGGCATAATAGCCAGAAATACCACTCACATATTTGCAGTAACCTATGCCTGCTTCTTCAATGGCATTGCTTTTCATTCCCTGAATATCACATACGAACAGGAGACGATTGAAAATCTCTTCAATATCACCAAACCGCGTGTGATCTTCTGTGATGGTGATGAGTATGAGAAGGTGCGTGCGGCTACTAAGAACTTGAATGTTAAGATTATAACAATGCGCAAGCATGCAAGAGATTCTATAAGTATAGAGCAAGTACTCGCTACTAACATAGAGGAAGGATTCCAACCAGCACGTCTGGAGCACGGTTACAATCAGACTTTGGCCATACTTTGCTCATCGGGTACAACGGGCACTCCTAAAGCAGTAACTATTACAGGTAGCCAAAAGATTTTCAACTCCGTCCCGTAAGTTAGAATACCCTTAATACATTTAATACCCTACTGAAATTTTCTTTTCTCCTATCTAGACGGCTGACTACCTCGGATGTCCAGTACACCCACAGCACCTTGGACTGGTTATCGTGTCTTTTGGTCACCATCACCTCTGGAGTTTTTAGTACTACTCGCATCATAGCTGACAATCCTTTCGATCCAGTGCTGTTCCTACGTCTCATAGAGAAATACAAGATCACCTGGTTGCTTCAAGTTCCCTCGCATATGGCTTTGATAGTCAATTCCGCGGAATTCGAACAGACTGACTTTTCCAGCATACGATTTTACCGCTGTGGAGGTGGTCACTGTTCTCTTGAAGTACAAAAACGCATACGCAGTCGTCTGGGCCCGGATTGTCTCAACTTTGTCTATGGTTTCACCGAATTGGGTGCCGCTGCCAGCTTAAATTTCCATTTCGACGAGAAACCCAATTCAGTGGGTCGGCCGAATAGTGGCTACCAGCTGAAGATACTGAATGATCAAGGCGTGGCTTTGGGACCAAATGAAGTGGGTGAAGTATGCGTACATAGTGGCCAGTATTGGGGAGGATATTATGGTAATCCTGACGAATCGCACCAAATACGCGACTCTAAACTGTGGTTCCATAGCGGTGACATGGGCTATATGGATAACGATGGCTTCCTGTTTGTAGTGGAGCGCAAAAAGGATATGTTGAAGTATCAGAATATTATGTATTATCCAAATGAAATTGAGGTAGTCATCTCGCAAATGCCTGAGGTTTCCGAAGTATGTGTCTTTGGTGTGTGGAATCCAATCAACGGCGATGAAGCGGCCGCAACAGTGGTTCTGAAATTGGGTAGCCACCTGCAGGCTCAGGATGTGTTGGACTATGTGGAGAGACATGTTGAGGCCAAGTATAAACAACTGAACGGAGGTGCTTTGATTGTGGAAGACTTGAAGCGAAGTGCCAATGGCAAAACGAATCGACGGGCCAACAAGGCTCATTTCTTAGAGGTTACAGAAAATAAACTAAGTAAAACTTAGGATATTAAAGGGTAATTTTTGTAAATAGAAATATGGTTCATAGAATTTTTTTTTCTAATTGGTTTATTAGTCAAATGCCTTACTTCTACTGCACTGCTGCTAAGTTCATAAACCGGACAAAATGTGCTATATATTAACAATGAACGTGCTAGTCGAAGGCTGTCCCAAAATCACCTGGCGAAGGGCTGACATTTCATGTACAGTCTCTGGTAATCGTTTCCGATTATGATGCAGTGGGTAGGGTGAATGGCTGCTGTGCTGTATTTTATTTGAAGTACGAGTATAATATACACAGTATATATAATCGGAGCAAATTCCTGGATGTACTTATTGTGGCCGGGTGTGGTGCTGCGGATAGTGTCTCTGCCTGCTGAGCATAAAGTCGTGGGTTCGATCCCGCCTCGGGACATATAATGAAAAGTTTTAAATGGGCATCAGAAGCAAAGATCTTAACGGTTGAAAATATCCAGAAGTTAAAACAGCGAAACCTCCTGCTGTTCATTGCAAGGAATTTCCAGTACAAGACTTTCACGACTTGAAATTGGAAGATAAAGACAACTATGAGACTGACCCTGGCTATTTAAGCATGCTTGATTACCAAAGCACTCAATTATTTAATCAAGTGGAATTAAATGACCTTTTTTGGAACCTCAGTCTATCGAAAGAAGCGGCTGAGCCACCGTGATTAAAACGATGTTTAACGGAAATGAAGTTCCATCTCTAGTTTGCAGCTCAATGAGTGGCATGAGTACCCCTACTATATATATGACAATTTAAAGATGCGCACTGCGCTTTAGATTAGGAATCCGTGTGTGTCGTCTGATCGATAGCTGCGAATATACATATGTGTATATATCTCTTACATAATCATTAAGACGAGAAACAACATCATGAATTTCGCCGGCAAAGTGGTTTTAATTACTGGAGCCAGCTCAGGCATTGGGGCGGCTGCAGCTCTCAAGTTTGCTCAATCTGGTGCCTGTTTGGCCCTAAACGGTCGCAATGTAAAGAACCTGCAGCAGGTGGCCCAACAATGCGAAAAGGCTGGCCAGAGCAAACCCGCCCTGGTGGTGGGTGACATTAGCAAAGAGTCGGATACGGAACGTGTGTGGAGCGAGACGCTCCATAAGTATGGACGTCTGGATGTTTTGGTCAACAATGCGGGCATACTGGAGACGGGCTCCATTGAAAACACCAGCCTGGAGCAGTACGATCGTGTGATGAACACCAATCTGCGTGCCATTTATCATCTGACCATGTTGGCCACTCCGGAGCTAATCAAGACCAAGGGGAATATAGTGAATGTGTCGAGTGTGAATGGCATACGTTCATTTCCCGGCGTCTTGGCCTATAACATATCCAAAATGGGTGTGGATCAATTGACCAGATGTGTGGCCCTGGAGCTGGCCGCCAAGGGAGTGCGTGCCAATTGTGTGAATCCTGGAGTGACGGTGACCGAACTACATAAACGTGGCGGCATGGATCCGGAGACCTACAAGAAGTTCCTGGAACATTCGAAGACCACACATGCTCTGGGTCGACCCGGCACCGTGGATGAGGTGGCCAATGCCATAATATTTCTGGCTAGCGAATTGGCCAGTTTTACCACAGGATTGAGTCTGGCTGTGGACGGTGGACGACATGCCATGTGCCCACGATAGACGAAAAGCAGCGCGAACCCCTTTCAAACCAGTTCCGGCATTTATTTGTGTGTTGTCAATAAAAATAGCTTTACAGGATAACAAACGTTTTATCAATCTTAAAGGAATGTTGCTCAGCCTCTTAACGTGGGCACATGGCATGCCGTCCGCCATCCACAGGCAGACTGATGCCTGTGCTAAAGCTAGCCTCATCGCTGGCCAGAAAGCCTATGGCTTTGGCCACTTCGTGCACTTCACCGGGTCTGCCCAGAGCGTGTGTCTCCTTGGCACGCTCCAAGAACTTGGCATAGGTCTTCTCATCTAAACCACCACGACGTTGCAGCTCGGTTATAATCACTCCAGGATTCACTGAATTCACTCTCACACCCTTGGGCGCTAGCTCCAGGGCCACACAGCGTGTAAACTGATCCACTGCCGCCTTGGACACATTGTAGGCCAATACACCGGGAAATGAACGTATGCCATTCACACTGGACACATTAACTATATTCCCCTTGGTCTTGATGAGCTCCGGAGTGGCCAGCATGGTCAGTTGGTACAGGGCACGCACATTGGTGTTCATCAGACGATCATACTGCTCCAGGCTGGTATTCTCAATGGAGCCCATCTCAAGAATGCCCGCATTGTTGACCAACACATCCAGACGTCCATACTTAGCCAGGGTGGCTGTAAGAATTTCTTCCACATCCTTCTCCTTGGTCATATCTGCCTGCACTTGTAGGGGGGCAGCACCACCAGCAGCCACAATCTGAGCGCAAGTCTCCTTCAACTTGTCCACATTGCGACCCACTATAGTGAGCAGACCTCCTAAACTGGCCAAGTGTATGGCAGTGCCTGCTCCTATGCCCGAGCTGGCACCGGTTACTATAATCACCTTATCCTTGAAACTGGCCATGTAATTAGCTCTAGTTAAAGTGAATGGGGCAACTGATAACAGCTACATGTAGGTATCGATTCAACACCAAAAGGCAACCCTGGAGATGAAAGATTTATGACGTTTAGAATGGCACCTCACTTAAAATATGGACAGTGTCCATTGGACACATTAGGGTGCACTTTTTAATGTAAAAATTGAAATTCAGAGAGGGCGACTTTTTAACTGATTCCAGAAACTTATCAATATCCAGTTTTAATTGATGTGGCGGGGCAAAACGTTTGAAAAAAATTACGCATACGCAGTGTTGGGCAAATTTTAATAGATAAACAATTCAAAAATTAACAATTCATTAATTGTTAATCCCACCTATCGCAGTTAATAATTGATTAAATGTAATTGCAAACTATTATGATTAACAATTAATTAATTTATACCTTCTATTTACCCGTCTACAATTGTCGTCTATAAAATCTTCACAATAATCTAGGCTTAAATCAAAAATTTGCAAATTTCGCAATATTTTGGACCTGTGTAATCTGCAGCTTCCATTTGCCAACGCCTGCATTGTAATATAAGCAATAAGCGCTTTCACAAATACTCATAAGTAGATGTGGAGAACTATCGATGGCTCTATCGTCACTATCGATGGTTTGACACTATCGAGAAGCTATCGATAGTAGCCTATCACTATCGATAGTTTTCGATAGTTTTTTTAAAGCTTTAAACATTTAGAAAAACACACATTCTACTTGTAGACCAAAGAGGTGTGTTTAACTTTTTAAATGTATTCTAATATCAAATTCAATTCGGAATAATTACACTAGCTTGCATAATATTCGATCCCGACCATTTGGCAGTCATTAAATATGTAATACCAACCGCTGAGTCCAAAAGTCAATTCCAAAAAAAAATTGGTAGTGCCATTTTCGAGAAATCGTTAAGAAGCTAGTTTCTTGGTTCGGACGAAAAGCAACTTTAGAAAAAAATTTACATTTTTAGTTTTGGTTTATTGTTTTATAGATGGATGGGTGCTTTTTTTAAGGGAAAAATTGAAATTATGTAAGGGCGCCACCTAGAAAGGTTCCTTTTGTATTGTAGATAACAAAATTTCAAACAAAAAAAATACAAATCGGTAATAATGGGCGCGACGAGGCCATAAGGTTTGTTTTAAAAATTACGTCCCGAATTCTACATCGAATTTGGAACAATGAAATCTATGCTACATGTGTCGAGTTGTCAATTTTTGAAAGTCTTGCAAGGTATTTTGATTTTAATATATAAATATTGGTTTTGATACCAATATTGTCATGTGGTCGACAGTCGATAGTGTTGAGATGCCGATTTCGGAACGTAAAGTAAAAGTTTTTTTTTTTTTTTTAATTATTTTTTGTTTTTATTTTATTTAGCAAGTTAAAAATGGTCCTAAAACATACCCAAGCAAATCAAAAAGCTCGCACAAAATGTTCATAGCCAGACAACCACTGTTTATGATTTAAGAAAAAGCGGGATTACACTTGGGCTTGGAGAAATGGAAATCGAAAGTTCTCTTCAACACAATACATGAGTTGCTTTGACCAGCGCCACATGTTAGTCCTCCACCAAGTTCTCCAAATTATTTTTGTCTTAGTTTTTAGTCTTCTTTTAATCCATTTCTTGAATTGAGTTCTTGATTCTCGAAGGTACCGTTGAGTGTTGTGAAACATGTCTGAAATCAAAGTCTGAAGAGTAAGTTTTTAGTATAAACCATTTTTTTGGTATCTTTACTTATGCTTTGTGAACTTTAGTTTAAATCTGTGTAACCTTTTGAAAGTACGAACACATTTTGTTAGAAATCAACGCCAACCACTAAAATATATAAAGTTGATGGCAACACAGCGTATGAGTAATATCAATAACTTTGGAGCACCGTCGCATTCATTAAAAAGCAACTTTTTGAACCATTTCCTCTTTTCTCGGTAAATATAGACCATAAACAAGCGAATAAGGGGGCGCCAGTATGACCTTAAATTTTCCATACCAAAAAAAAAACGCCCTAATGGACACATTTTCTTAAAGGGTAGTTGAATTCCGTATTCCTACACAACTTTTTAATCCAATGGTGGATTTCGAAGCTATTTAGGGTTATATAAGAAACTTTGCTTTAGATTTTTCAGTTTTTGGAAAAAAGCTAGACTCTAAGTGCAATTTTCACTTAGAAAAATATTATACAAAACTTTTTTTGCTGCTTGTAAACTAGTGTAATCGAAGTAATTCCAACTTTTTAACATAAGAAAGATCAAAATAAAATCGTTTTTGGTCAAATATTCACCCTAAAATATTGAATCATTTGGAGATTGTTGGAGAAAAACCATATTGTGTTGGTGTTGGTTAGTATAGCTTTTGATTCAACTAAATTAGTCGTAAGCAAAGATAATCATATGCATCCAATCGAAGTGTTAAGTAAATGCCCTCCCTCATATACTACGTTTATACACACAAAATTTATTGTGCATAATGCCCGTGTATAAATAAAGTAATAAACTTTAATTCCGATTGCCTTAAAACTTTGGGAAAGTATTCTAAACATTTTTAGTGTACACACGAACCCTAGTTGAGCTGTGGAGTTCTTGAATTCAGGAAGCTTACATTTTTTGTAAACCTGTCAATAGGATTGTTTTGGTTTATTCTTCTTGCTTTCGAGTTGTAAAAAATTAAAAATTTCCTCAATTCAACAACTCCACAGCTCAACTGGGGGTCGTGAATATCTTAATTGTATTGCTTAAAAAATGAGTTTTTGTCATTACATAGTTTTCCACCTCTACTCATAAGGTAATTTTGCAAATGTCGCGATTTTTGGACCTTAGAAACCTTCCAGCCAATGCCCAAAGTTTCATCGCAATCGGACGAATGGTAGTCTTACAAATTTCCCGGTTTTTGGACCATTTCCCGCCCATTTCTTCAATTTTGAAACCTTAGCGGGTAAGCGTCCAGCCACTCCCCAAAGTCTCATCACAATCGAAAATTTTTCAAATTTCGCGGTTTTTGGAACATTTTCCGCCCATTTCTTCTACTTGGAAACCCTTGCAAGTTTCGCGGTTTTTGCAGAAGGGGTCAATGATGTACGTTGCCATTTTTGAACTTTTAAACAGTGTTTTTTTTATAGCTAAAAAATATATAAAAATTTTGACCGCGCTAGGCCTAGGACCTAGGAATTGATTTTAGACCTATGGTTTCTTGTGGAAATATTCTTAAAATGTACCGTAGATTAAGTATCTGCTATACGCTTGTTCGATTAAAAATTTGACCCGCCCTAATATATATACCTGTAAATGCAAATCTGGAATAAACTTTATCACCACCTTCATCTATTTTGTATACAATTGAATGTCACAAATCTTCCACCTCCATGGTTGCCTTGTGGCGGTGAATCGATAGCTACTTGTGGCTGTTATCGGTTGCCTAATCCACTTTAACGAGAGCAGCTAACAATAACAACATGGCCAGTTTCAAGGATAAGGTGATCATAGTGACCGGTGCCAGTTCGGGCATAGGCGCTGGCGCTGCCATTCATTTGGCCAGTTTAGGAGGTCTGCTCACCATAGTGGGTCGCAATGTGGACAAGTTGAAGGAGACTGGCGATCAAATTGAGGCCGCTGGTGGTGCTGCCCCCCTACAAGTGCAAGCGGATATGACCAAGGAAAAGGAAGTGGAAGAAATTCTTACAGCCACCCTGGCTAAGTATGGTCGCCTGGATGTGTTGGTCAACAATGCGGGCATACTGGAGACGGGCTCCATTGAGAATACCAGCCTGGAGCAGTATGATCGTTTGATGAACACCAATGTGCGTGCCATGTATCAATTGACCATGCTGGCTACTCCAGAACTGATCAAGACCAAGGGGAATATAGTGAATGTGTCGAGTGTGTGTGGCTTGCGTGCTTTTCCCGGTGTTTTGGCCTACAATGTATCCAAGGCGGCTGTGGATCAATTTACTGCCTGTGTGGCTCTGGAGCTGGCCGCCAAGGGAGTGAGAGTGAATTCAGTCAATCCGGGAGTGATTATAACTGAGATACACAAGCGAGGCGGCATGGATGAGGCAACGTATGCCAAGTTTTTGGAACACTGTAAGACCACACATGCTTTAGGACGGCCCGGAGAGGTAAAGGAGGTAGCAGCGGCTATAGGATTTTTGGCCAGTGATGCGGCCAGTTTTACTACTGGCATAAGTCTGCCCGTGGATGGCGGTCGGCATGCCATGTGTCCACGTTAAATCAGGAGGAGTTTGTATTGATTGCATTTAATAAAATAAAAGAATTGTTGAACCAAAATGCTTTTTGTATGATGTAGAAAGTAGAATGAATTCTGTTTGGTTTTGTAAAAAAAATTACTTTTGCACAAACTTAATATACTCTGTGTACCTCTGGTACAGAGTATAAAAAATTCACCAAAAGAATAACATTTGGGGAAGCCCCCGGCACAAATGCCTAAATTGCATTTGTCAGGCGAGGCAGTCCTTTTTGGAAAAGATGATCCATTCGTTTTAAACACAATTCACTTTTTTTTAGTTTTTTTACACTTAGTTGTTGTTGTTTTATTCTCATTTAAAAAAACCTGCTGCTGTTTTCTTAATCCTTAAACCTCGTAGCCGTAAGATTTGATAATCTTATTGAAGGGTTCAGCAGCCTTGGCAATGTTCTCGCGTGCCTTAACCGTCAGTTTCTTCAGCTCGCGGTTGTGCTTGAGTGTGACACGCAACTTGGCCTTGCGTTTACGCTCCAGGCTCTTGATCACATCCTGGTAATGCCAGCCCACCTCGTGCGACAGGCGACCCACCTGGCAGTATTTGCGATCCGAGCGCAGAGTCAGCACGCGCATGGCAATGGGGACAACAACGCGACGACGCTTGTCATAGGGCGATGGGATGCCATCGAAGACACGCAGACGAGCGAGAGCAGCCTGGCCACGCTTGGTCTTGTGTGGGATCATGCCTGAAAAATAGAAATAAAACCAAATTAATGTTTGATCTTTTAACAAGAAGCAACACAAAGTGGAAGAGGGGGCTCAGTTGTAAGTTGGTTACACGGTTTCTCGTTCAAATAATGTAGGTAAGTATATTCTAATCATCATTAGATGCAGGAAGGAAGGGACTAGAGACCACAGCGACATAAACATACCTGGAAATAAAAGGAACCACAATAAGTAAATGTTTTCAAGGCGAAATCTTCAGGCAAATCTTTTAAAGAAAACAGCTGGACTCAGTTGAGATGTGTTTACACGGTTTCTCGTTCAAATAATGTAGGTAATAATTGGTTAAACATCACGGATCAGCTGTTGACTTCATTTCAAAACTTTGCCAGACTCGGAATAGCTTCACTTACCTCGGACCGCCTTGTAGAAGATTCTGGACGGGGCACGGAAATGGAAGGGTCCACGGGCCGGGTTGACATTGCAACGTTTGCGCAAGTAGGCCAGGAACTTGATCTTATTTCTGTAGAAATGGCCAGACAGGTTCAATTCCTCGCAGCGCACCACAGCCACCTTGCCGCCCTGCAACAGGTACTTGGCAACCACAGAGGCCAGACGGCCAAGCAAATGGCCGCGTCCATCAATAACAACGGTCTGCAATGGAAAAAATACAAAAACATTCAATTAATATCAGCCAAAGTGAGGTTATGTATATAGCTGTGGCAGAGGCATAAACAAATGAAGGCAGCGGGACTTTCATTTCAATTTTCTTCGATTTTCAACCAACACACTCCACTTTTTCATTGCGGTATTCAATTTTGCAGCCAAACACCTGGGGGACATGGGCCAGGGCTCTGCTTTGTGCACGTGTACCACAACCAACTTTTTGGTCACTCAAAACAACACTTTTCCACTCGATTTACATGTATTAAAACACATATTCCTGTAGCCCCTGATTATGTGAATGCTTTGCCACACTTTGTTTTATTCCGCGCTTGCATTAACACCACTTTAATTGCATTTTAAACGACACTTACCCTGTTCGTTAAACCAGTCATGTTTAAGAACCGCACGGAAAGAAAGCGGAAATCGTTTTGACAGCTCAAGCGTCATACGACAGGGTTGCTTTGACAGAGTGCTCTCGGTTAAAAGCAGATTGCTATGTGAAGTTATCGTTTAGAGATGAGCGTAATTTCATTAACTGTTACTTGTCACGAGTCGCAGTCGTGACCGTATAGAAAAAATAAGGGAAAATCTGATTTAGCAACAAAAGGTCTGTGTTGCCAGACTAACATAGAAACTCATCTAATAAATTGGCTTTATATAGTCAATTTGAATATCATTTATTTGTGGAACTCCATTGATCCCAAAGACTAAATGGGATAGTTTGTCTAATATAGTAGTGGTACTCCTGAAAGTGATTTGTTTTCGATTTTGATTTCGTGAAAGCAAATCATAAAGACTTGTCGTAACGACCCTGATTTCATTTTGATTTGTTTTCGTTTGCAAAACAAGCGTTTCGTAACCGCAAAATGCCGAATGAAATTGTGAAAAGTAGTTTTCTAAGCTTCTTAAATAAGTTTGTGGGCAAAATATGTAGCTTAGAATGCTAACAACTTTACAAATATATTATGTATATATTTGATAAAGGTCAAGCGAGGGTCAAGGAGGGCTAAGGATAAGAAAGGACAAAGTTGTAGAAGAATTTGTGGCTTCCAGCGTCGAGTTTCTTATTCAAAAAATTACTCCTGATAGCTTTGAGAGTTGTATATTTTTCCGAAAAGTTCACAAGAATGTACCAAAATAGGCTTTTGATTCGATTAAACCCGTTACACCGTTCAAAAGTTAGGATTTTTTGAACGTTTTATGTGTTTCCGGACTATCTGGAGAACTATTGGCGCTAGGGGAACACAATTTTGGGGTTTATATAATAGCCATTACAAAATTTTTTTGAAATAAATTAAAAATTGGGGTGCTGAGTTGATATGGAATGTCCTATATATATACCAAAATTGCAGTCACTTGTTTTGTCTAAAAGTCACATCTCTAGTATCGACAGTCTCAAATCGATATTTTTATGTGCGTCAAAGTAGCGTCGATTTGAAACGGTGGAGTGAGGAACAAAAAGAATTTCTTATTTTTTAATTTTCTCAGGAACTACTTAATTTTTTGAGAAAAATTGAACTGCAAAATGTTAGGAAAAGCATAATCTATTGCTTTTCTTAACATTTTGCAATTCAATTTTTCTCAAAAAATTAAGTAGTTGCTGAGAAAATTAAAAAATAAAAGAATTATTTTTGTTCCACTCTCCACCGTTTCAAATCGACGCTATTTTGAGCACTTGATATTTTTAATGCTGCGTGTTTTATTTCCCTATCGAAAACCACTCTCCCGCTTTGTAGACGTTGCACGGTGAATGCCAACCATTTGCAGTTTCTCCACAGTTTAGTTGAAATACTCCATTTTAAAATTGTAAATTAAACAAAATAATTGTAATTATTAAGCAAATGGAGTAGTTATAGTAGAGGAGAAAGTAAGTATCATTTGAAAAGCTATGAAAACTAAACCAAGTGTCTGAATTTGGCCGTCTCTTTTTTCTCTCTCTCTCTGCTGTATATGTGTGTGCGTGTTTGAATGAAGAAATTTTATTGCAATAAAAGCGGACGACGACCACGACGCTTTAAGAAAAACTAGGGGAAAACTGTAAAAGCAATCACAACAAATATGGACATCTCACAGCCACCGCCGCAAATATTGCAAACACCCTCGGCATTAGCCACCAATTACACATCATTGCCGCCACCGATGGGCGGCCAGCACTACAGACACTACCATCCGCATCATGGCTCCAACAAGCAGGGCTATAACCATTTTAAGCCCTTCATGCCGGGTGGTTTTCAGAGGCCCTTTGGCATGTCGCAGGATGATTTCGATGGCAAACGATTGCGCAAGAGCGTCATGCGCAAGACGGTGGACTACAATGCTTCGATCATCAAGGCTTTGGAGGTGAGTGTTGGGTGTCAACTAATCCCATTTACTGGCCTGTATTCAAACCCACTTTTTATCTATTTTAACAGAATCGATTATGGCAGCGGGATTACAGAGATAGACTGGCTCTCCAGCCGGATAGCATTTATGTGCCACAAATGCTGCCGCCCTCCAGCTATTTGGACAATCCCTCCAATGCGGTGACGACTCGATTTGTGAAAACAGCCACCAACAAAATGCGTTGTCCCATTTTCACTTTGGCCTGGACGCCGGAGGGTCGCCGCTTGGTCACCGGCGCCAGTTCGGGCGAGTTTACGCTGTGGAATGGCCTAACCTTTAATTTTGAGACTATACTGCAGGTGAGTCGGCGGTGGACTCGAGTGGCCATAAGAACTGTACCAACTGTACCTGTGCTATTTCCCCCAAACACTTAGGCTCATGATATATCCGTGCGCACCATGGTCTGGTCTCATAACGACAGCTGGATGGTTACCGGCGATCATGGCGGCTATGTGAAGTACTGGCAATCCAACATGAACAACGTGAAGATGTACCAGGCCCACAAGGAGGCGATTAGGGGAATAAGGTATAGCACATTAATTGTAATTGTCAACTGTATTTACCACCATTTACCAGCTGAATTTGCCGCAGGCCTGAGGCCATTGTCGATTCCAAGCCAAGCTCGTCTAGCTCGTAGTTGTCTCTGTATCTATGGGGTCGTTGTGTGGGCAGTATTCATTTTATTTTGTTCAGTTTTTGTGCTCAGGTCGGTTCGGTTCGGGGCTGTTGCATTTATAAACCAATAAAGCCGTCAAACTTGAGCAACATGCCATTCTAGTCGCCCCCCTCCAGCCTCTTGCTTAGGCATTAAATCAACTTTTTACATATTTTGTAAAGACTTTTTATGTAATCTCTGTGAGACACCTGTGTCCACATAGCTTTAAACAATCCAACATTAATAAGACTGAAACAAATGAGACTAAACACGTGAAATGCAAAACAAATAAAAGAAACAAAAAAAAAAAACACAAGAAACCAATAACTCCAATTTTTATTTGCTCCGGCCGCCATCAAATCACAGAAACAATAAAATGCCAAAGCAAAATCTGTTTATACCAAAAATTCGGGGGTTCGAGTGTTTTCTTTCACGAGCTGATTGAGCAGAGACTGGCCGGGTTTGGCGTGCGACGTGGATACAGATGAGATGCAACTAAATCCAACTTCTTCCTAAATCTTTGTTTAATTATTCTACCATGCATGATTTACAAATAGTTTAACCATTGGACATATTTGTTATAGAATTATAAACGGGAGGTCCTGAAATATGCACCTTATCATTAACATTTAACTGTTTTTAACATTGTATTTTTTTTTTAGTTTTTTGCCGGAGGCCACGTCTTAAACAAGATGAAGTATAGACAATTTGGATCAAGATCAGTATTCGATTAGATCGCGCACTTTAAAAGACAGAGTACACAAATTTGGTGTGTAATCAGCAGAGATCTGCAACTACATGTGCACTGCATAAGTACTTGATGTTTTCCACACACGAGTGTCCCAATCATTGCAACAAATTGTATGCAGTCTTTACTCTTCTCATGGCATATTTGTGCCTCGCTCTGGCAGAGCCAAAGATAACCGCGCCACTCGTGTCGCTCATTTCTTATACCAGAGTCTGGAACGTTGCTATGTTGTGTGCATACGAAAAATTTCAAAAGCTGCACTGCTTCCACACACACAATATATGCTGTACAAGCGCCGCTGCGTTGCGTGTTTTGCTGCGCCGTGACGTATTCGTTGCTTATGAAACTGAGAGCAATTTTTGCGTTGCTCTCTCCAAAACGCGATAAAGTCTTATACTCATGCCAACAGAGAGCGCAAAAATTTGAGTTTTGATTGAGTCTGTCGCTCTCCGCTTGCCGCTCTCTTTCTTGAAATTACATGAACAAGTTTAAGGCGTTTACGAAGTTGTCACTTAGGGCCGTTTTCTCATGTTCCTGTTTTTGCAAATCTAGGTGGAGCTATGGAAATGCGTACAATCCACCTGGATTTGCAAAAGCAGTATCATGAGAAAATGACCCTTAGATTACTACAACTTCAATCGAATACTGTATTAAAATAAGCATAAAAGGTTAAAAAAAATGGGCAAAAAAGTCAAAAAGTTTAACTTTTTACATTTTTTTTGGTAATTTATTAAAAAAAACTAGAATTTTTACCCGAAATAGCAATTCTTACGCGTTTTGGTGAAATTTTTACTTAAAGTCATGTTGATTTGTCTATTTTAGTCTAATCTAAAACTTTGGGTTATACTGTTTGATAATTTTATTTTTTTATTTTTTTTTGTTTATTAAAATTTTTTACAAAAAAAGGGAAGGCTAAACTTTTTTTAAAAGAAAATGCTTTGCCCCCTCTTTTTAGGCCCTTCCCTATCAATTTTTTTTTTTTCAATTAGTTTTTAATTTCTTCTATATTGAAGTACTATACATAAATAGATGGAAAAAACCCAAAAAAAAAAATCGCGCAATTCAAAAAAAAAAAAATTTGGCCTGCGGCGCAAGTTTGAAAAGTTGGCCGCATAGCAGTCCTTGTTTCTTTTCGTTGCAGTTTGTGCAGGTATAAGATCAATTATTGTGATCAATAGACATGGAACCATTTAGGTTATAAAGGTCTTTGAAATTTATAAAAGTTAGAGATTTAAAACCAACTTTCGAAAGTGCCGGGCTTTATAAATTGCATGAAGATATTCGGTATGAGTATGTTTAGTCATCTGTCATCCTTTTTTTCTTTTCCTTAAACAAAAATACTGTATACTTATTATTTTTCTTCTTAATGGCAAAAGTGAAATAACTTCCTCTTGGCTTTATTTCACTTTTAAAAAGGAAATATCGGACGGACGGACACGTCTTACGCTCTCGATCAGTTCATTAATATTTTCTTTAAAATCACAAAGGAGATATAACACCACTGATCAATGAGAAATACCGCCCGCGGGTGTGATTTTGATTCAAAAAAAAATACATCTGATAACTTTCTGAGTTATTTTATGTTTTTCACGTACCGGAACCGAATCCGGAACCGATACAAATTTTTTTTGAGGACCAAATACCGTTTACCATTATTAGTGGAACCGATAGAATCGGAACAATACCGAAACGTTGGTACCGGTACGGTTTCGGTTTTTTGTTTACCTTTGCAGAGCGCATCGTGATTTTGGCCAGATGTTTGTAACGCGAAGAAGAAAATCATAAGACATCTTCAACATTTCTTCAATTCGCTCGTTTAGAAAATAGAAAATCGTGAGAAATCCATTTTTGAGAACAATACTATGTGGCATATTTTTAAGCTAATGTATTGCGTAATGCTAAATTTAGTCGGTTGCTGATCAATCACACAAAGTTCCCTGAATTGTATGAGATTTCAAAAGTTGTGCTTTCAGTTCCTGCTACACAGGCTAGCGTGGAACGTCTATTCTCTTTCGTAAAATTCATAATGCATCCGCTTAGAAGTCGTATGGACACAACCACATTGAATGCAATTATGTTATTGCGATAACACATAAAAGTCAAAAATAAATTCGAAAAACAGTATTTCAAATAATGTATATTCATAAGTTCTTACATGTTCTTACACTTCGTAAAATAATACGAAATGTGAGAGAGCGATTATAATTTTACTTTCAATGTCAAACGACTGAATCTTTTATGTTTAATATTGTTTCTTTTTATTACAAAGGAATAAAATAATTTGGACATATCCCAGAATTTATTTTTTACAATTTTAAAAAATTTTTACTTATACCGGTACGTACCGGTATAGCGAAATAAAAAAATGGGTACCGTATCAAAACCGAAAAACGAAATAAATTAAAAACCGAAATAGAACCTTTTACCGAATCATTCATTTCGGGTCGTACCGGTACCTGTACCGGAACCGAAAATCTTTTCGGTATTAATCAACAAAATTTAAAGTAGCTTACCAGTTAAAGAGTTATAAAATTCGAAGCTGAAAACTTCAAAGTACAGACCAGACCAAACCCTGCCAAGATTTGTATGCCACATTTGAAAGGACTATACTCAGATGTGATATAAATTAAGTTCAGCACAGTACTTCATATATATTTGACCGTTTTTCCACAGCATTCAGATTTTAAAGCTGTTCAAAAGAGTTTCTATTCAGGTGAAGTATTGTGCCGAAGTAAGCTTTCAAGTCATTTTGAGTATAGTCCGTTAGTTAAACTAGAAAAAAAGTCGGTCAAACACGACAATAATATACTCTGTACCTGTGCGACCGGTGAGGCCCATAGTTGATTGTTTTCCTTATAACTCGATAATCCTTTATCCGATCTTAACCATTCCTTTGACGGATCGATAAATAATACTGATTAGTAAATATGTCCAGGTTATATATAAGTAACTTCATCTAAAAAACTGTGGGAGATATGACGTTTTTTTTACAATTTTCGGGGGCGGGAAGGCCAAATTTCATACGGGAGTGTCCCAGAAATCTCTAGAGATTTTCGTATAAACGAAGAGACTTTTAATTTAACTAGGAGGACTTTATATGTAAATTTGCAAGAATAATATGGGCTATTAGATTTTAGGGAGCAGTCAGATTCAAATCTTTCAACTTTTGTCATCGTCTAGTAAAGACACTTCACATATTAAGGCAAGCAGTTTTATTTCGAAATGAAACCGTTTATACACAAATCTCTAGAGATTTTTGGGACACACCCGATAATAACCGATTAATCCCGCCCGAGAACGTAGTTAATTTTGGATCAACCAGGTATCCTTCTCTCTTCAAAATATGGATTTTTCTTGAACCTTTTGCGACGTTGGGGTGTTCCTACTTATAAGGCCAAGAATTATATAGATCGAATAAAAAATACAATTTTCATATGAAATAAGAAAATTATTTTTTTCAATTATTTGACCCCTAGAGCCCCAAGAGTTTGAAGCCCAGCTTGAAATAGCTATACAGACAACCTGTTTTTTTTTTGTGTGAAGTTTTCTATCCTCTTGCCTAGTGGTTATTAATAGACAGTGCCAGGCCCGTCGAGAGGGGGTGGGACCGGGGTGTTTCGCCCCAGGTCGGACTTTTGAGAGGGCCCGGAGCCCTGCCTGGACAGGCCTGGGCAGTGCAGTTTAAGTTACAGAATCTGGCTTTGACCTGG
This sequence comes from Lordiphosa collinella, assembly GCA_018904265.1. Lineage (NCBI taxonomy): Eukaryota > Metazoa > Arthropoda > Insecta > Diptera > Drosophilidae > Lordiphosa > Lordiphosa collinella. The sequence goes on along the minus strand of JAEIFV010000594.1, from coordinate 69,012 downwards.
ACTAAAAACAAATCGCCTAGACACCAATTTCGAGTTGGATAATCTCTGCTTGGGATTTAACTAAGCTATTCCTGTTCAAAGAGTCATAATAGATGTTGCACAACAACTTCATTTGGGTATAAAAGCATCTAAACTTAGATCTTAGAATCTTAGAACTCCCAACTCCTCCCCACTTAGACAAGTCTACATATCATAGTTTGTGTGTTTTCGTTACATTCTAACCCGTTTTTATCGATGTAATCCACTCCCATTCCGTATGTAGTTTTAGTCCCACGGACAGTAAATTTGTTAGCGGAAGCGATGATGGCACTCTACGCATTTGGGACTTTATGCGCTGCCAGGAGGAGCGAGTGTTACGAGGTGAGTGCTACCTGAAATTCTTTGTTTAATTTTGATTTGAATTCGTTTTTTTTTTTGTCAGGACACGGTGCGGATGTGAAGTGTGTACATTGGCATCCACAGAAGGGCATGATTGTAAGTGGCAGCAAGGATAATCAGCAGCCTATCAAGATTTGGGATCCCAAAAGTGGCATTGCCCTGGCCACGCTGTAAGTGCCAAAGAAAATAAAAGGGTTCTTTAATCCTACTTCTTTCCTTTTTCAGGCATGCCCACAAGTCGACTGTGATGGATCTGAAGTGGAATGATAATGGCAATTGGTTGGTTACCGCCAGTCGAGATCATTTGCTAAAGCTATTCGATATACGAAATCTGCGCGAAGAGGTTCAAGTGTTTCGTGGTCATAAAAAGGAGGCCAGCTCTGTATCCTGGCATCCCATACACGAGGGTCTCTTCTGCTCAGGTGGTTCGGATGGCAGCATATTGTTTTGGAATGTGGGGTAGGTTTTTGGAGCACAAACAACTTAAGACAGGGAGGATTAATTAATCTCTTGCAGCACGGACAAGGAAATTGGCTGCGTGGAGACGGCGCATGATAGCATTGTGTGGACCCTGGCCTGGCATCCGCTGGGCCATATACTTTGTTCCGGTTCCAATGATCATACCATCAAATTCTGGACGCGTAATCGACCCGGAGATCTTATGCGAGATAAATACAATCTGAATACATTGCCCGCCAGTTTGGCTGCCCTGGATGAGTGTGAATATGGTATGACATCCATGTCATTTTCTCTTGTTGGCAGCTTCAAGCTAAGCTTCTTCTTTACCTTAGATGATGCTGTCATACCAGGCATGGGACCGGAGGATAAGGTGGAGTTCACTGAAAGTCTGACAGCCGATAAAGGTTTCATTCCTGGCTTGGATCTGGATGCCAACAAGTTGTACAACGATCGTGATCGAGAGAAGAAGGTGCCATACAGCAAACCGATTCCCCGCAATTTCCAGGTGCAGTGGGCGGGACCCAGGCGAGCCGATGATCCCAGTGTGCTCAGCATTCACGATGAACTGGCAGCACGCGAGGCCAAAGATTCGTCCAGCGGCTTGAGTCATCAGCAGATCAGCGAGAATACCTTGGAGGGCATACTAAGCAGTGGTATGCTCACTGGCCTGGATCCTCAGACCATAGTGGGTGTCTTTGTCTATGGTCGATTTATACGCGTTCATCCCGATTCACGTTTAATGGCCGCCATACGGCAAGGCTCGGATTTCCTCAACAAATACATCGATGCCGGCAAGCTGGAGGAGCTGAGCGATGTGGTGCCTGTACCCGATCGTTCCCGTTCGGTTTCGCCCACGGTGGAGGCTCGGGGCGAGGTGGTCTCGCCGCCTTTAAAGAAATCGCGCTTCGAGCCGCGTCAGCATAATGCTCAACTGGTGTGTGTACGCGAACTGTTGCTGTTAAAGAAACCCTTCCTGCCCTCACTGCTAACCGTGAAGGCCCAACAGCCCAATACCGAATTTGTGGATGAGCCGCCTCTGGAGCAACGAGAACAGAGAGAAAGGGAACGTGAGCGGGATCGAGATCGGGACAGAGAACGCGAACGAGAACGGGATCGAGACCAAACCTCCAGTCGACCCAATCCCTGGGCCTCCAATGCAAACTGGTCAAGTAATGGCAATGGAAATGGCAATGGCAATTCCAATGATGGCGGCAATGGCTACAACGATAACTACAATGAGCGTGATCGCGAACAGTTCCCGAAACGTGAGAGCAGCAGCAGCAGTGGTGGACGCAGTGGCCGCCGACGTGGCAATAACAACAGCAGCGGCGGAGGAGGGGCGGCGGCGGCGGCAGCAGTTCTGGAGGTGGAAGTGGCAGAAATCGTGGACGCAACAGCAACCGAAGATACTGAATCCCATTTACAATTAACATCCCAAATCAAAACCTCACTTACCGTACATCCTCTCTCCAATTGAAATGTTTCCCCCTTTTTAATGCTAAACATAACTTAAATTGTTTTAGATTAAAGAACCGAGAAAACCAAATATCCAATGAATAACAGGCAACATCTCTACAAAGATCCTTAATCTCATTGAGAAACTTTCCAAGATCGATCGAAAGTATGTTTCCGTTTTCCCAGAAAATAGCAATCTTCCCTTAACTTTGCGCGGTTTGAAAAATGCCAACAATGCAATTTATGTTCTTGAATCAACCGATTCTTCTGCAGGATTTTAGCTTAAGCCTCTCGAAAATTTATCACCAGAGGGAATGTGATTAGAGAAAATCTACAGCAATCCGTTTACAGCCACAGTATATTTCAAACTCTAATTCTGATGGAGAACAATTGTGGTTGGAGGGGAATAACGTGCGACTTCCAGTCGAAAGAAATGTAAAAAAAGAGCAGGCTATACAATCATGGAGCGTAGCAGAGACGTATATTCCAACCCAGCAACCAGAAAATTGGCTACAAGCTCTTTGAAGTGACCACAAAAGTCTTCAGCTATCCACTAAAGTATTGACTCCTAAGCCATAATTCTTAATTCTAAAACTTATTGTGTTACAGGCTATTCACACAGCACATGGTGGCCATTGAAAAAAACATCGATTTTGGGCCCTTTTAAGAGAGATATTCTGAACTTAAAATATATAAATCGATTTTATTTCAAGTCGAATGACTTTAAAAAATTAACAATTCTCTCTTGATCACTTTTACTTAATTGCTTTTGTTCCAGCTTTACCGCCAAATCTACCATTTTGATCATATTCTCATCTGGGTCATCATTGGTACTCAACAACACGCACTGTGTTTGTCCATTTTTATACGATTTTTGCCATTTCATACGGATGCCAGTTTCCCAATCGAGGTCAGTTTGAGTTTGCTTGACAATATATTTTTTTTCTTTGCCATAGCTTCTATCTGTTGCTCGACCCAAAAGAGCTTTCTTATTTATCGGTGGCTTTCCTACTCCCAGTCCTGCCGGCTCCTTTCCATAGCTTCTGTTTGTGTTTATCTTGTTTATCGGTGGATTTCCCACTCCCAGTTTTTGATAATTGCGGGCCGCTAAGGCATCATAGGTCATGCCTTCCCGTTTATTTCGCTCGTAGAATTTCTTACACCAGTGCAGAAATTCCAAATGGTCTTGGTAGTGACCCTTGACCAGTTTATCGATGGGTATGGGTTTCCTTACATATTCCTTCTCAAATGCAGTTTGTAATATCCTATAGTTACTCAAATAGTCAGTCTCGACATTCGTCATAAACTTGACGCGACTCAAATTGATGGCACACGGACGCAGTATGTGGAAGAGCTGACAATATGCGGCACCGGTGCAGCAATCCCTGACTTGCTGTATATTGCTCTGCAAAATACCATTAATCCAGTCAAGAATTGCGTGCCGTGATAGATTCTCGCAATTGTTGTTTGTTAGACACACGTTCCGCACCGGCATGTTGGATCCAAAAGAATATCGACCAGAATAAAATACAGATTTATATCGAACTTTTTACAAATTTTACAAATGTAGATGTTGATCAATAGAGAATTGTTGTTATACTAAATCCAATCTCCATTTATTCACTAGGAAACTTTGACAGCACAACCCAAATGTAAAGGCTAAGCCTGCTTCAAAATATTGGAAAATTAACATTTTGAATTTGCAACCCAATAACCAATATTGATTTACAGGGTGGCTGATGAAAGCCGCTACCAACAAAAAAAATTGAATTACTTTTTTTCTATTTGATGAATCTGTTGATTGATCTTTAAATTTGAGGAAAATGGATAACTGGGACACTGAAACAAGAATTTGGATTGTCCACCCTGGAGTCCGTAGTTTTGGTTCAAAGAGACTTGTTAACAATTTTGCCGAGCGTGGGACAGTCGAAAGAAGACCTTACCATCGAAACCTTACAGTTCGGATGGAGGAAACAATCGCTGCTGCAATACAAAACAATCCGAGAGTTTCGACAAGGAACTTATCTGCTTTAAGGGGAATTAGCAGACAGTCATTGCAGTTAATTATGCACAATAATTTGAACTTATTCCCATATAAAATTCAAATGGCCAACAAATTGAACGCAGCAGACTTGCCGATTCGCTTGGAATTTTGCCAGATACTCCATGAGTCGGAATTGCATGCACTTCGATTCACAGTGTGTTTTGCAGTTTTATCACGCAGCATTGTCGGGTCCTACTTCTTCTAAGAAAACGGTCACACCGTTACTGTTACTGGTGACCGTTACTTGAGCATATTACATACGCTTTTCCAGGTTTATTTTCAAGTATTTCTGCATATAAACAACATTATGCAATATCTTTGCTGTCTCTTACAGACGGCGACCACGACGACCGCCCTTCCTGCGAGTGGAATCAGATGGGATGGGTGTGACATCCTCAATGCGTCCAATCTTCATCGAAGAACGAGCCAAAGCACGCAGAGCAGACTGGGCGCCGGGCCCGGGGGTCTTGGTCTTGTTGCCGCCAGTGGCACGCAGCTTAATGTGCAGAGCGGTGATGCCCAAGGTCTTGCATTTCTCAGCCACATCCTGAGCAGCCAACTTAGCAGCATAGGGTGAAGCCTCATCACGATCAGCCTTGACCTTCATGCCGCCGGTGACACGGGCAATGGTTTCACGGCCGGACAAGTCGGTGACATGCACAAAAGTGTCGTTGAAGCTGGCATAGATGTGGGCCACGCCGAAGACGACCTCACCATCGCGCTCCTGGGGTCCCAGCTGCACCTGCACCTCCTCCTTTTGAACTTTAGCCTTTCTGGGAGCCATTTCGTATGAACCGCAAGAACACTTGCTTGAACCGGATATTAAAAAAAAGGGAGTTTTTCTGTCCAAAATTACGCCAAAAGAGAATTCCTTTCAACTCTGTGTGGTTTCAGCAAGATGGTGCAACTCCTGCTATGACAGAACTTCGACGAAAATTTCCCAATAAGCTGATATCCAGAAACTTTACATTCCGTTGGCACCGCAGGTCGCCTGACCTTACTGCACCTGACTTTTTTGACTTTACAAGAAGTCTACAAAACAAAACTAACAAATTTGAATGAACTAATGCAATCCATTTGAGCAACAATTGCGGCAATTCCGGTTTCAACTCTTCAAGCAGTAATGAACAACTCTTTGAAAAGATACCGCACCTGCATCAACGAGCAGGGGGGCATTTAAATTCTATTATTTTTCAAAACTAATTAAGCTATCTATCTATACATCTATATAAAAGTGAAAGTATGTTTGTCCCTTATGGGCGTCTAAACCGCTGTCGATGTTCATGTCGATCAGGAAAGTCTCATAGGCTATGTCTCATGTCTGTAAAATGATTCAAAAACCGCGAAATTTGCAAAATTATACCGTTCATCCGATTGTAACGAAAATTTGGGAATGGTTGAACGCTTGCCCGGGAAGGTTTCTAAGTAGAAAAAATTTGCGGAAAATTGTCCAAAAAACCGCGAAAATTGGCAAATTTACGTTTTCGAAATTTGGGAAATTGATCGACGCTTGCCGGGAGGGTTTCCGTGAAGAACCCGAATTGCAAAATGTTCGTTTGTTATAAAACTTGAGAATGTTGGACGCTTGCGTGTGAAGGATTCGTTTTCGGTAAATCTTTGGATAGTGGTTCGACGCTTGCTCGGAAAGGTTTCAAAGTAGAAGATATGGGCGGAAAATGGTCCAAGAAGATTGCAAAATGTTCGATTTTGATGAAGCTTTGAGGAAAGGTTGTACGCTGCCCGCAAAGGTATCCAAGTTGAAGAAATGGGCCGGAAATAGCCATAAAACTGCGAAATTTCAAAAACTATACCATTCATCCGATTGCCATAAAACTTTGGGCAACGCATGCCCGAGAAGGATTCTAAGGTCCAAAAATCGCGAAATTTGCAAAATAACCTTATGAGTATTTATGAAAGCGCTTAGTGCTTATATTACAATGCCGCCGTTGGTAAATGGAAGCTGTTACACGGAAATATAAAATCAAAAATTGCAAATTTTTGATTGAGACTGGATTATTGTGAAGATTTGATAGACGGCAATTGCGTAATAAAAGGTCAAAAAAGTCACAATTTAAAAAAAAAATTTTTTTTGTTTAAAAAAAAACGGGAAAAAAAATGTTTATACCCACACACAGCCTGCACTAGATTGAATATAATCCCTCTCTTAAGAATCATAAGAACCCGGGCGACGCCGGGTATTCAGCTAGTATTTAATTAAATTGAATGAGCTTTAACATGAATAAAAGAAAAATGAATTCCATTCACTGAATAAAAAGTTATTTGAGTTATTTGGGTTGCAAGTGTAAAATGTTAAATTTCCAATATTTTGAAGCAGGCTTAGCCTTTACATTTGGGTTGTGCTGTCAAAGTTTCCTAGTGAATAAATGGAGATTGGATTTAGTATAACAACAATTCTCTATTGATCAACATCTACAACATTTGTAAAATTTGTAAAAAGTTTGATATAAATCTGTATTTTATTCTGGTCGATATTCTTTTGGATCCAACATGCCGGTGCGGAACGTGTGTCTAACAAACAACAATTGCGAAAATCTATCTCGGCACGCAATTCTTGACTGGATTAATGGTATTTTGCAGAGCAATATCCAGCAAGTCCGGGATTGCTGCACCGGTGCCGCATATTGTCAATTATTTCACGTGCTGCGTCCGTGTGCCATCAATTTGAGTCGCGTCAAGTTTATGACGAATGTCGAGACTGACTATTTGAGTAACTATAGGATATTACAAACTGCATTTGAGAAGGAATATGTAAGGAAACCCATACCCATCGATAAACTGGTCAAGGGTCACTACCAAGACCATTTGGAATTTCTGCACTGGTGTAAGAAATTCTACGAGCGAAATAAACGGGAAGGCATGACCTATGATGCCTTAGCGGCCCGCAATTATCAAAAACTGGGAGTGGGAAATCCACCGATAAACAAGAATGCTCTTTTGGGTCGAACCACAAACAGAAGCTATGGAAAGGAGCCGGCAGGACTGGGAGTAGGAAAGCCACCGATAAATAAGAAAGCTCTTTTGGGTCGAGCAACAGATAGAAGCTATGGCAAAGAAAAAAAATATATTGTCAAGCAAACTCAAACTGACCTCGATTGGGAAACTGGCATCCGTATGAAATGGCAAAAATCGTATAAAAATGGACAAACACAGTGCGTGTTGTTGAGTACCAATGATGACCCAGATGAGAATATGATCAAAATGGTAGATTTGGCGGTAAAGCTGGAACAAAAGCAATTAAGTAAAAGTGATCAAGAGAGAATTGTTAATTTTTTAAAGTCATTCGACTTGAAATAAAATCGATTTATATATTTTAAGTTCAGAATTTCTCTCTTAAAAGGGCCCAAAATCGATGTTTTTTTCAATGGCCACCATGTGCTGTGTGAATAGCCTGTAACACAATAAGTTTTAGAATTAAGAATTATGGCTTAGGAGTCAATACTTTAGTGGATAGCTGAAGACTTTTGTGGTCTCTTCAAAGAGCTTGTAGCCAAGTTTCTGGGGACTGGGGTAGAATATACGTCTCTGCTACGCTCCATGATTGTATAGCCAGTTTCCACATGAAAGTTCTTTTGACTGGAAGTCCCACGTTATTCGCCTCCAACCACAATTGTCCATCAGAATTAGAAATATAATCTGGCTGTAAACGGATTGCTGTAGATTTTCTCTAATCACATTCCCTCTGGTGATAAATTTTCGAGAGGCAGCTTAAGCTAAAATGCCTCCTCCCTGCAGCAGAATATATACTGATTCGGTACCACCTAAGGCGTGCCAGTGTAGATAGTGTTCTAGGACCGTACTTCTATACTCTGTTCCTTCAAAGAAGAGAGGTTCGTTCTGGGTCCGACTTTAAACCGACCTTTTTGCAGAGAAAAAAACCAGTTCTCTTTAGTTTTATAGTGGCAAAACAAATATTTTCTTTGTTAAATATACAAACTCTAAAGCTAAATTTACTCTAAAGAGGGTCCTAGCTAGGTAGCCAGCGAACTGCGACGACTGCTACGTTTACTGCTATTGGCCTGCGCCCGAGCAGCTTCATTACCATCCTCGTCATTGGCTTCGTCATCAGCTTTAATTGATTGGTTATCTACATGATTGTTGCGCTGATGTCGAAAATTCTGTTTAATTTCACGCTCCTCCTCACGCATGCGATCCTTGGTGTGCTGCTCAATGCTGCGTTGTATTTTCTCGGCGGAGGCCACCAGTTTATCAGCCTCGAGTACAATCCGTTTGGATGAATTGCTGCGTGTGCGGCTGCGACTATTGCGATGGCGACTGCTGCGATGACGGCGAGTCTGTGATCGAGAACGGGAACGTGAACGAGAGTAGCTAACAGAGCGTGAGCGACGCGTGGAGGCCAGTTTTCGATTCTTGCGCTGCGCTGGCGACTTGCTGCGACTGCGGGATGGAGAACGGCTGCGACTGTGACTGCGTCTAAGGTAAAGCATTTAGATTACACGACCTTTTAAAATCTCAGAGGAGGCTCAAACTTACCTGGAGCGGGAGGAGTAGGAGGACTTGCGATAGTGTGAACGACTGCGACTGCGACTACGACTGCGTGATTCAGAACGTCTAGAACGACAGATCAGACTATTGAACAAATATACCAAAGATCTTATCAAAGCTTTACTTACCGACGTCCTCGTGAGCGACTGCGACTGCGCGAATAGGAGGAACTGGAGCGCGAACGATTGCGATTTCGCGAAGATTTGTGATAACTGCCCCCATTTCCCTCGCCACCATCATCATCATCATAATGCTTGGGATTATAGTAGGAGGACGAGTGCATACCACCACGTCCTCGGCCGCGTCCTCTTCCGCCACGTGGACGCGGTGCAAAGCCGCGATAATTGCTAGATACAGGAAATGGTGCCGGCGGACGATACAGTGCGGCACCGGGAAACACTCCAGGCAGACCGTAACCAAACATGGACAGCGATTGCATCCATTCGCTGGCTGCCTCGGCACTGTAGGCGGCCGCCACAGCCTTGAATGGATTCAGTGCCGCATTGGCCTCATTGACAGTGGGCAAAGTGGTCGAACCATTGGCCAATTTCTGTTTCTTGCTGACCTTGGCCTCCTCTCCAGCAACCTCATCCTCACTGCTGGCCTCGGCTGCTTTCTTGGGTTTGCTCTTGAGCAGACCCATCAGCGGTGTGTTACTCTTAATCTCTTGCACAATTTTACGCTGATCACAGACCAACTTTTCGGTGGCAGCCTTGTACTTTTCAACCAGACGACCACGTTGCACATCCTTGACATCCTTGGCCCGATCCTTGTGCTTTTGCTTTAGCTGAAACGAAGGAAGAGGCAATGAAATCAAATGAAAAGTGGCCTTTGCTGGGCTTCGAGACTCACCAGTATGCGCTCAAAGAGCTTCTCCAGGGTGCGTATGCTCTCCAGCTTACGCTGAGCTATCATCAGCTTGCGCTCCTCCATGCGTATCTTCTGCGAAATCTCCACCTGGCCGCGCTCCTGTATCTTTTTCAAATGCTTTTCTTTGCGCTTCTCTTCACGTTCCCGTTGCTTTTCCACTTCGGCTAATTTCAAATCTTCTTGCTTTTGCCTGTAATTTTGTTTGCAAGTTTTGTGGTTTTTTTGTGGTTGTTGTTGTTGGGTTTTTTTCTATATTTAATTATTAACTTGTTAACTGTTCGTCTAGAAGAAACAGAGAACTGAAAACTGAGGGCTCCGCGCGGAGAAGTTAAGAGGAGCTTAGAAAGCAAACTGATTTGTGAGAGATGTGTACAGATTTTAAGATGTAGGGGAGAAGGACAGGACAAGGCATACTATCAAATGTGGTTTGATTTAATCAGGGATGCAAACCGACTCTGGAGCGAACCGCAAACCGAACCTGCGTCCCTTCGAAAATGCTGAACCGACCAGAACAAAGTGGTTTTAAACCAGGGCTGCAGTCTGGTTTTGAACCAAACCGGTTCGAACTCGAAATTCCGACTTTTATTTTGCTTAGAATCGAACCTTGAACCGAACCTCTTTTAAAATAAAAGCGGAACCTGAACCTGTTCCGAACCTGACTCTTTCAATCGGTAGGAAAGTTCAATAAAACATCTAGAAAAACGTTGAGAATAACTTATGGAATCTCTACCCATAATATCCTGTTTTTAACAGAGCTCGCAAAAAAACTATCAACACTTTCAAAGTGGCTTTCAAAGTTTGGTTACGAACACAACAAAAACAGGGAGTGAAAGACACTTTCAGTTCTGTTTTTGCTCAATTCTGTTGCCCTCAGAGCAGCCGTACCTTCGAAAGTTGGGAAAAAGTCGAGACCTTATACTTCCACTTCTCTTTTCCTTTACATCGACGATATATCACCGTTCCTGCCCGGCGGGGTGAATGTAAATGGTCATAATGTAAAAACTTTGATGTACGCTGACGATATGGCGCTCTTGGCGGAGACCCCTGAAATGCTCCAAAGCATGATAAATAAGCTATACGACTACTGCCAGCTGTGGAGTCTACAAATAAATGTGGAGAAGACAAAGGTAATGGTGGTTAAAGACTGCCGTGGACGAACGCCAAGAGTCGATAATTGGTTTCTAAATAACGCTGAGCTTGAGACAGTAGCCAGGTTTAAATACCTAGGCGTCACCCTATCAGGGAGTTTTAGCCTCACCTCCAGGAGAAACTGCTGGACTCAAAGAAAGCGATAAACAGCACGTGGAAAAACTTTTTTGGAAAACCGCTCATCCTGCCAAGCACCAAATTTCGCCTGTTTGAAGCTGCTGTTAGGTCTGTAATGTGCTACGCATCGCAACTATGGGGGTGTAGCAAGTATGAAGAAGTTGAACGCCTTCAAAGGATGTTTATTAAACGTATTTTCAAACCATGCACCTTGAAACCGGCCTACCATCGCTCCACATATACTGCCTCAACTCACTTCAAATACTTCCGAAAAGTCTTTGATATGCCCAGCGAAAGATTACCCCGTATTGTAGCAGGCATGATGTTAGCTAACAAAACTCAGGTGTTCGAGAAATGGCAAGCCACAGCATCTGCTTGTAACATTGATATCGACCTTGATCGACCAGAGTCCTGGGAAGCCTCTCATAAGCTGATTTTGGAAAACATCGAGTTCCGAGAGAGGGAAAACTTTCTACACCTAGCGTCCTTAAGTGAGTCCAGACTCATCTACAAACAACTGAACCACAACCTTGGAACTCTGAACTATTTTCAAGATCGTTTAGGAATTCAATCTATATCCATGATATGCCGCGCTCGATGTGAAATGCTCAATCTACATGTAACGGAGAATGTTGCGCATTTGATCGGGGTCTGTCCAATCTTGGGCGAACTACGCAGCTTGTAATTCAGCAAACCTTCCCTATCGGAAATCGAGGTTATAAGCTGGCTGAACGGAGAACACTGGGAGATGCTGTCTTCATTCCTACAACATGCGCTAAAATACCGCCTTGCGATCTTAAATGAATATCTTTAAGTAGCCAAAAACCAAAATGTTTCTTTTTTCTTTCTGTTACTTATTTTTCCTTTTAAATTCAAATTCTGTTTCTGTTTTTAATTTTAGAAATTATAAAATGTGTTCAATATGTTAAGCTATGGATGATGGTTATAAACCAAGCCACGTTATACCAAAAATAAACTACTACTACTACTTAAGAAGTGTTTTCAGCAGAGCTAGCAAATAACAATTGACCATTTTTCGTTGTCCAAAACTAACAGTTATTTACGGACCCTTTGAGCAAAGAGTCAGAGATGAACCGTTCCCATCGGCTCTTGAACATTTCACTCTTTGCTCAACGAACAACCAATGGTTTTGATTCCTTTTGCTCTGTTCATTCGCTGACCGAATCGACGCGAGCGAAAATTATGAAAGTCACTTGCGTTTGTGTATGTGAGAGTGAGGTGTCTGTTCGGGCTTACAATTGTTTTTTTCCCGTTTTGTTATTGAGCAGGCTGCAAAGGGAAAAACGATCAATTGTTATTTACGAGCTCTGGTTTTAAGGCGAAATAAAGCACCCTCCTTGAACAGAAACGCAATTTTGGCCATTTTCCGAACAAATTCAAGCAAAATTTGGGACGTTATCCCAAAACAACAGACTTTAAGGATTGATATTCGGCGGAATTAAGGGCGATCCAAAAACATAAATGAGTTTTTGGCATTTTTTATAACTAGCCGTAACTTCGAAAGTCCGAAAAATAACTTTCCGCGCAGATTCATGAATAAATAGGGTCGTAATACTAAAGAACAGGCTTTAGGTGTTGAGATTTGACAGAATTTCGGCCTATCAAAGAACCCTAATAAAGTTTTTGCCAGTTTTCGTACTGTCTTGCCTTCGACAATTAGGAAAAAAGTCCTTTCCGCGCCGATTTAAGGAAAGGTCCGGTGAAAGATTTAATAAATATATAATAAACTGAGACCTCGGTGCAGTTGGCTTCAAAACTAAACCGAACCTGTGGTTCAAAAACTCTGTTAACCACTGAACCGAACCAGTTCCCATTTCCAAACGGTTTGCATCTCTGGATTTAATGCCATTTCCTGTCCTGCCTGCCCCCTTTAAAGCAAACCTTTCGCGATCCAATTGCTCAGCCTGTTGTTTCTTTAGACGTTCGCGCTCCTCATCCTCTGCCTGAGCCTTGGCCTGGCAACGTTTCCTCATGCGTTCTCGACGCTGTATCAGCGAATCGCTCAGATGTTTCTGCTTATCGAAATTGACGGAAATGTTGATGGCCTGAGTTTTATCTACAAATTTGCGCACCATTTTGGTGCCACGAAACTCATCCATGGCTCTTACAAAACTGGAATACTCCTCGAATTGGACATAGCTAGAGAAAAAGGGAGAGCTTAATTATTTTGTTATGGCTAAATCTAAGTCTAATCTCGCTTACCCTTCGAAGAGCACATCCTGCTCAAAGCTGAACGTACGCATGCCATTGAGCTCTGGCGGCATAGTTTTGCGATAGACATCACATATGGGTATATCCACGGCCCGAACTCGACCAAATTTCTCAAAGATGCGCTTGAAAATGCTCTCGCTGGGCTTGACCTGATCATCGTGCTCGGCATGCCGTGGACAGAACCAACGCATGGGCAGATGGGTCAAGTGTATAGTGTCGGGGCGTTCGCCAGCTTTCATTTCGTCCATGTTGCGGGCATCACGGAAATACGAGTCCCAGTCGTGACGCGTGGGAAACTCATCCTTCGACTCGGTACAACGTACACGAAACGACTCACTGAAGCTGGCCAGACGCAAGGCCGAGCCATCCAGACGATCGATGGCCAAACGTAGTCGCTTACGCTCATCGAGCTCCGCCTCGAAGCGTATGTAGTTAACCGTGCTCTTGGTGACCTGCAAGGCAAATAAAATGAATGAACAAATGAATCTCCATTATCCATCCTTCAACTTACTTTGAGCACTAGAAACTTATCCGGTTTGAGCTCGGCGCTGAGTTTGTCCATAATCTCCAAGTTTGATACAGATTTGCCGGATTTAATTGTGGGCAATGCCACAGAGATTTGCATTTTGGCCAATGGCTTGAGATACAAGCTGTGCGGCAGGTAGAGTGGGGTGCAGTCTGCCACATTTTCTATAGTCTGAATGTTAATCATTTTGTTGGGTTTTATGTGCGTAGGTGATTAAATGTAATTAAAATACAATGAAAGTGTACAAATTAAAAATAATCCTAGAAATCCTAAAAACAAACGACGAAGATGAAAAACAAAAGAGAAATGCCGCTGACCCGCTGTCTTGTCGAGTATGTATGTATGTATAAGTGTATGTGTGTGTGTATGAGTGATGAAATGAAAATTGTCTGGTCTTGTCTTATGGCAATACTCCAGCACAGCTAACTAAATCCTACTTAAAACTAATAAATGCTTTGACTTTTTAACGTGGACGTCGCGATTTCTTCTAAAATGAAAAAAAAACTTGCGAATTGCAATTAGAAGAGACTGTCGGTAAGAACTAGTGTTGAGAAAACCATCGATAGCACTAGTTGTGAAGTACCTATCGATACTATCGGCCATCACTAATAATCTTTGTATTTATCAGACCACTTCCGAATTCCGAACGTTTACAAAATGTAAAAACGAAACGAAAACGAACGTTTTACTATTTGCTGTTCCCAATTCCGAACGATTTGAATTTTCGAAACCAGTTTCCAAAACAGCTGACCTGCTCCGTTTTTGTGTATATCGACAGCAGCCAGAGTTGTCACCATCTCTTGTCTGAAAGTAAGTGAAGACTGACTGCAGAAATGATCCTGTGAAGTATAGTCTTGTAAGTATAGACCATCTCTATTACTCCTCGAAAATACCACGATTATGCTTGCAAAAAACCATGATTTTTGCGCTTAAAAGTATGCCAACTTTATTTCCATTAACAATTAATTATTTAAAAAAGATAATTCGTTGTCATTTATGGCAGTTTTAAACCTAGTCCACACTAGTTAAAGATCTGACTAGTTAAAGATGTACCAAATAAATGAGGTTTAAGGCAAATATAAAATAAATAATTGCCTTAATGAATAGTATATGTATATATAAGTACAGCATACTTCGATGGGCAAAAATCATGATTTTTCATTTAAGCATAAACGTAGTATATAATTTTTTCGGAATCTATTAGTTCCATACAAAATCTGGTATGAATAACCTATGATATTAAATTATTTCTTAAGCTGCTGTAAATTACCAATGATATTGTTGAATTTTTTTATGTTGCTATGAATTACCAAAAATATGTGGATACAAAATATTTGATTTGGTTAATTATTGGATGAATTATTCAAAATCAAAGTTTTCGATCGATGTATCACACCACTAAATGAGAGCTGTAAAAACTAGAGTGACCGTATGGCATACAAAATATATCGACTATCGGTAATGAGGGAGAGCAAAAAAAAAACAGCTAAAGTAGAGTGTAACGCTAGCGAGAACGAAGTGCGTTATTTCATTTTTGTACCACTTAATTTAATTAGACAATTAAGAAATTGAACAATATGCGTGAGTGAAATTCATGTAAGAATAATAACCGAATCGGGTTCAATGCCCGCAGCGTGTAAATGGCAAAAAATTGACGTGAATTCAAAGCCCTGCAGCCAAATAATAGCAGCAGCAGCAACAACAACAGCGGGCAGCAACAACAACGCAATTGTGATAGACAAAGAAAAATAGATTAAGAAGAAGGGGGAGAAACGGCAAAAGACAAAATTGTTTTTGCATGAATAACATATTAATGAACTAAGCAAAAAACAAAAAACAACAAGAACTTACCCACAAAAACGGTTTTACACCATTATTTAATTTGATACGCAACGAAAATAGCTTTTAAAGTAAAAAATAAGCAGAACAAGTTGAAGAAGCAGCGTGCAAAGCAATGCGATAAAAAATAAATAAGGATCAGAAACCCCCAAAAAAAGTTTGAGTACGAAGAAGGCCATCTTTTGTTGTTGACGTCGCTGCTGCTGTCGCACACATACACCCACACATACACACAGCTGATGTAAAATAATTTGCAGCGTTCGTGTTCGTGCGCGTTTACAATTGATTAAAACCAAAACACACACGGACACTCCACCACAAGCTCAATAAACAAACAAACACTCGCGCACACACACACACACAAACAACAAACAGGCGAGGGAGCTTCATTGTGAAAATTGATTCAAGATTACAAGGTAAGTGTGAGTGCTGCCTAGTTTTAATTAACCGTTAGTTATGGTTTTATTCACACACACATCGACGACGCCCTTTTCGCTGCATTAATTTGAGACCACCACCCTCACCCTCCCCCTCCCCTCCCTATATGCCTCTCATTCTCACACTCTCTTTTTCTTTGGCTGGGCAAATGCAGTTACACCTGCTGCCATTTTCTTTTTTTTTTGCTTTTGTTTTGTTTTGATTTTCAACGTCAGCCACCCCTTACGCTATGTGATTGTTGTTGTTTCTTGTGCGTCACTTCAAGCCAAATTACAATTAAGTGCAACAATTTACATATTTTAAAAAATGTACATATGTATATAATATCAATAAATTTTTGTTCAGTACATCAGCTGTTCAGTGCATCTTTATATATTGTATGTACAGCGGTCACGAAAAATATTTGGCTTGACAAATATTTATCCACTTAAGAAGTGTTTAATAATTTTGAACTGAAGTTTGTAACGCATAGAAGGAATCATCTCTGACCACAAAAAGTACATACATATATATTTTCTTGATCAGAATGACGAGCTGAGTCGATTGAGCTTTGTCCGTTCGTCTGTCCGTCCGTCGGTTTCTACGCAAACTCAGTTTTAAAGCTATCGAGCTGAAATTTTGCACAGAGTCACGTCAGACATTATATTTTCGAATGAGTTCAAATTTAAACTCGTTGGACTCAATGGCTCCCGCAGAGAGCGCAGTAAAACAAGAAAACGATATTCCGAAAAATGCTTCAATGCCACCGTAAAATAAACGTATAAAACTTACTTGCTTTTAATGATTCCAAGGCAAGGTCAATGCAAAACAGTATAAAGAAACTATTCTCAGTAGAGTTGTACTTCGTAAGGAATTTGTTACTGAGAGAGAACAAAAACCGTAAGTTATGGATGATTTTTCAACTTGGTCTGGATTTACACGGTGAAGTAATTTAGCTGTTTCCCTGGGAAAATATGATGAAACTTAGTGTCTTTAACTACTTTTAATTTTTTGGTTTCGGTGGACCTTTCGATGGAAATGCCCATATACTCGGAAATGCTTCCTTCTGGCTGTTACATACTTTTGCACAAACTTAATATACTCTGTGTACCTCTGATTTCAGTTTTAGATTTCGATTAAATTGTGCGGAATAGTTCAATTCCGAACTCTTCCTCTGAATCAACTTTCCTGATGGCTGGAAGCTTCCAGCAAGTTCTTGAATACTTTTTGGATATCAGATACTCTTACCTATATGGATCAGTAATATACGTAATGGCCTGCACTTTTGCTTAAAATAACACTTAATTCTTTCACCTTGAAAGTGTGTACATTTTCAAAAAAAACCCTCAAAATCTTAACGAAAATGCCTACTCATCCTTACTTCATGACGTATACTTTTATCGACCACTGTACTGCATCAGCTGTTCCGCGCATCTACATTTCTTCTCTGTATGTGTTTAATTTTTGTGTTTTCAGTTAAATGACGCGAGCTTTTGGCTGTTATCGCTCTTGTGTTTTGTTTTCGGTATTTGTTATTTTTGTTTTTGCGTTGCCTTGAAGTCTGCCAACGACGTCAGCGTCAGCAGGTCTTCCTTGGTTATTTAACTTTAACGTAAATAAAGCAACTGCATTAAACAAAAACCAAAACCATAAAAAATCACTAAAAAAAATGACATTTCTAATTAACGTCGGGTTGTGTTACATTCCCTTTCTCTTTTGGTGGGGGGCCCCCCTACAATGAAAGCCAACACAAAGCAGATAACAAGAGAGTGCTGCCTCCCTCGCTGTTGATAAACCTCTCTCATCAACACTAACTGCAATCAGCTTGCAGAGTCCCTCTGAGTGTGTGTGTGTTTTTGATCTTGGATTTACAGGGCATCTCAAATTAGGACGGCTCAGGGCTATCGGTTGATTGATGCCCACGAAAATACGTTTTAATTACATTGTCTTTTCATTTAATTTGGTAGATAAATATCGTTATCAGCTTTTGACATATTTTTAGGTTTAGTTTACGCTCTTGCATTTCATTGATGATTAATCGAACAGCTGCTAATTTCACCAAGTGTTGTAAGGCTGAAGGAAAAGACCATCTTTTACTGGCAATTAGTTAACATTTCCAGGTATTTCATCAGCCTTGAAAACTGATGTGTGGAAATTTACAAGAATTTTGTAAATATGAAATTTGTTTTTAGGTAAAATAGGCTCGCTCTAGCAGGTAAATGCCAACAAATGCGCAGAAGCAGCCTTCTCACCCTCTCTCTTGCCTACCCAGCAAACCAAACGCTCGCAAACGATATCGCAAGCGCAAGTGAATTGCGTGAGTTAACCCGGCAAAACTATCGCATACGGGTCAAGAAATGAGAGTAAAATGATTCATGTGTCGTTCAGTTTGTGGCAGTGAAAGTATCTTTTACGATAGTCGCAAGTAATACGGTTAGCGAGCGTTTAGCGGTATCTTTTGCAAGACTTTTTTGATATTACTTGCGAGTCATTTAAAATATTTGCTATGCTACGTTTTTGATTTAAAATAAAAAAAAAATTATGTGTTTGTGAGCGCCCGTTTGTGAGCATTCAGCGATAGTCTCTCAAAATGCTAACATGCTGGTTTGCTGGGTACACACACGCACACTAATACTGATGCCAGTCCGATCGGTACACGTGCTGCGCTCTGTTCCTCTCTCGCTGACCGAAGCGACGTTGGCTGCTCAGTTGTTTTCGTTACGCCCGCTAGTCTAGACGTGTTTTAGTACTTAAGGTGCGTTGATAATAACTAATTGTTGTTGTTTGGCAGTGCGCGTGTGTATAGTTTCATTTACATTAAGGCAGCTGCGACGACGTTTACTATTTCTGTACTGTCTGGATGGCGCCTTATCAGACAAATTGTAAACAAATTCATAAGAATAAAAGTGTGCTATGCTTTTTTATTGCGACTTTAAAATGGCCCAGTTAGTCATTAACATTTGAACTGGCCCCCTTCCGGGCAGTAGTTCAGTACAAGAGAGCGAGGAGACAGAGAGAGAGGGGGAGCAGCTGGCACCACTAACAGCGCCACAATGTCTAACTTCAGTGACAGCATGTTAATTAACAGAGCAGACCTAGAAAGCCAGTGTTGGCATATTGTTGCCTTGAAATACTTTAATTAAGTTTGCCAGTTCTACTTATGTAGTTTCTACGCGATTTGCCCGAAACGGAATTCAATTATTGAAATATTTTTGCAAATACTTTAAATTTGTTTAAATCATTTCCATTAAAATAAAAGAGACTTAACACTGTAAGAAGCTAGCAAAGTTGGCCATAAAATCGTTGTGTATTCCCATTTAATTTATGGCTTTTTAACTTAATTGGCCTGGTAATAACGACAATGTTTGTTGATCCCGTAAACGATTTATGCATCAACGATTTTATGACCGACTTTGTTAGCTCCTTACGGTTTTAAATAGCTTTTGTTAGTAAGTGGCATTAGGCAATTCACGATTTTCCACCACCATAAATCAAGCAGAAAGAGCTAGAGAGGGTTTTGGGTTCGTCCAGGGATGTCCGGCAATAATAACAAAATTTTAAGTCTGCTGTCTCCCTTGATTTTTGCTTTGGGATATTCGTTGTTCGGCTCTCGAGCCACTTATCCCTCCCATATAAAAAGAACTCGGTGTTTAGCTCTGCGCTGTTTATTGTCGCATTATTCCGCTGAACGGTCCAATCATTGCCATAACCAAACTGCCAAACTCCTACAACTTGTCGTCCAATAACTCCACTTACATTTGGACGTTCATTTTGATCGATAAGAAACACATCATCGTACTTCTTTCTTAATAGCAAAATTTAGTCCCTACCATTACCACACCAACATTAGGCCAAGCTTATACCACGTGTGTCTATACTGTCGCATATCTCCCCCATATTTCTTGCAACTGTCAGGACCGTCCAGACTAAACTTTTCTTCGTCACTGAAAATGACATTACGCCATTCCTCTTTCCAGAATTGGTATATAAAGGGTGATTTTTTAAGAGCTATAGGAAAGTTTTCAAAAAAAAACACATAAAATTCAGAAAAATGCATGAAATCTTTATTTGAATCGATAGTACGGTCCATATAATTTAATGTTTGAAGATTATTTCATGCAAATGTTGACCGTGACTGCGCCTCAAATGGTCCATCCGCTTAGTCCAATTTTGGCATACTCTTTCCATCATTTCGGCCGGTATCTCACGAATAAATGCTTCAATGTTGTCTTCCAATGCGTCAATTGAAGCGGGCTTGTCTGTATAGACATGAGCTTTAACATAGCCCCACAAAAAATAGTCTAAAGGCGTTAAATCGCACGATCTAGGCGGCCAATTGACCGGTCCCGAACGTGAAATAAAATGTTCACCGAACTCGCCTCTCAATAAGTCCATTGTTGCGCGTGCTGTGTGGCATGTGGCACCGTCTTGTTGAAACCACATGTCATGCAAGTCAAGCTCTTGCTTTTGGGCAAAAAAGTTGGAATCATCTCACGGTAGCGCTCACCATTCACAGTTACGTTACGATTCGCATCATCTTTGAAGAAGTACGGTCCAATGATGCCACCAGCCCATAAACCGCACCAAACTGTGACTTTTTCTGGATGCATTGGTAGCTCTTGCAATGCTTCTGGCTGATATTCACTCCAAAATCGACAATTCTGCTTATTTACGTACCCATTGAGCCAAAAATGAGCTTCGTCGCTGAACACAATTTTTCGGTAAAAAAGTGGATCTTCGGCCAACTTTCCAAGAGCCCATTCACCAAAAATTTTACGTTGCGGTAGGTCGTTCGGCTTCAATTCTTGCACCAGCTGTATTTTGAAAGGCTTCACACCCAAATCCTTCCGCAAAATTTTCCACGTTGTTGAGTAACAGAGGCCCAATTGCTGCGAACGGCGACGAATCGATAATTGATGGTCATCATTAACACTGGCCGATACAGCTGCGATATTTTCTTCAGTTCGCACTCTACGTAAGCGTGTTGGTGGTTTAATGTCCAACAATGTAAATTTGGTGCGAAATTTAGTCACAATAGCCCGAATAGCCGCTTCAGTGGGTCGATTAAACTGACCATAAAATGGAAGAAGCGCGCGATGAACTTTCTTAACAGAGCACGCATTTTGATAATAAAATTCAATAATTTGCAAGCGTTGTTCGTTTGTAAGACGATTCATGGTTAAATTATAGACCAAACTGAAGATGTTTGACAGTGAAAAAAAACACGAAACGTGCGGGAGCTGTTTAAACCAGTGTTGCCAAAAAGATAATAGCTAAAAAATCACCCTTTATATTATTGATCAGCAACAACAGACGAGTCGATTTAGCCTTGTCCGTCCGTCTGAACGCGTCGATCTCAGAGACTATAAGAGATAGAGCCACAAATTTTTGCATTTTGCCAAAATCTCTAGAGATTTCCAGCATACCCCCGAAAGCAACCGTTTGCTAAAACGTAAAACAGAACAAAAATATTTTGTCGACCTTTTGAATCCGCTCCGTAAGCCCCTACCCAAAAAGTTCTTCGGGTTCGGATCGGCTATTTACACACACACGAGCCGAGCGTATGCCGAAGTTGGGCATATGAGCGTAAGCAGAGCTCTCTTTGCCTTCATTCGCTGGCCAGCCGTCGTTGAGGGCAGTTCAAAGCTGGGCTGTGTCGCTTTAATATCGCACACCAATACACTCACTTTTTGGCCTCGCTCTTCTTGAACGCTGGTCTAAATTGTTTGTAGAGTGAATGCGTGCCTCAATGAGCAAAGAATTAAAGCTTGACTTTATCGAACCAAAACTCATGTGTGATGGCCGATAGCCTACTCAAATTTGAACATATAGCCATTATCTCAATTCCACTTCCGTAAAAGTTTTGTGATTTAGAGGTCAAGTCTGGTCCAAAAACCGGTTTGAAATCACAAAACTTTATTAATGTTACTTTTCTTAATTTTTAGCTTTAAAATAGTTCAATGTGCAGACCTGATGCTGTAAACCTGTAAACAATGACTGCTAACTCACCTGCTGTGCCTCTCTCTCTCTCTTCTTTCTGTTTCTCTTTCAGCATAAAAGCTGTAAACAAAGAAGCGGACACACACACATGCACGCCAAAACAGATGAAGCAACATAACTAACAATTTGAAGCACTGCCAAAACAAAAGAAACAAGAAGTTTAGGAGGAGGTGGAGTCCGAGGAGTTAATCTTTTGGAGACTCGCACGAAAAACAAATAAATAAAAGCAGCTCCATGATGCTGTACGTATTCCATGTGGACGTCGGTCGTATGCTTAGCTTCGACATGACTGTCGCCCTCTCATCGGTGGAGAATCTAAAGGAGACCATACAAAGGCTGCACAATATACCGGCTGCCAATATAGTGCTATTGGTGAGCGGCGGTGAGATGTTGACGCATTCCACCCAAGTCTCCTGCTATTCGGCCGGCACGGACACAAATCCCATCTACATGTTCCTCACGGGCGATGAGCGTCTGGCACCGACGATAGCACCCAGCGAAGCGGACGGAGAGCTGCGCCGTCTGGTGGAGGAGAGCCACAAATTGCCGGCAGTGCTGGAAACGGTGCGCCAGCGGGCACAATTGGCCCAGCAGATGCGAGAGTTGGCCCGCAAAGAGGAGGTCCAGTGCGAACGGCTGGTCCATGAGCAGCATCTACAGCAACAGGGTTGGTCGGCAGTGGTGGCCAATATGGAGGACTTGACGAATGAGTTTCGCGAGCGATTTCACAACTTTTGCTTGGCATTCGATGGCCACCTGGAGAAGCGGGAGAGCTATCTGGAATTGTTGCGCAATTTTGCCAATGATCTCAAGCAATTGGCCAGAATACCCATACTGCCGGGTTTGATGGCCTTGGCGGAGGCGGATTTCCATGGCTTTGATGAGTTGCTGGAGACGGATGAGGTGTTTCCACAACAACAGCAGCAGCAACAGCAGCCGCCACTCACTGAATCCAACTCTCAGGCGGATTCACCAAATAAAAAGCTCAAGATGGGCGATGATGAGGAGCCCGACAGTGATCCGGTGTCTAGTTCTCTGGTTCGACGTCATAGCCTCAATTTGCTGCAGTGGATTAGCTCGAAGGGCAATCACAATGCACTGCAACTCATGTCCGACGAGTGTATCCAAGGTCTGGACACTTTTAGCAGCGAAATCTATGAAAAACTCAAGGAGGAGGTTCAGCATATCATCAAAATGGCCCGTCAAAGCGATGTTAAAGAGATCAAGGGCCTGAGTGAACGACTCTGTCGACTCGAGGAGTTCAAGTTTAAGATTAAGAAAATGGTACAGGACCAAAAGGAGCAGGCCACAGCACTGCAGCAGAATGAGGCGCGAGCTTTGAACCTGAGGGACACCTCAGTTCTGCCGGATTTATGCTTATCGCATCGATCCCAGCTTCAGGTGATGCTGGAGAATCATCTAAAGATACGTGAATATTATCGCTGCATAGCCAACTCCAAGGATGAGCTGGGTAGGAATCTGCATGCACGCCTGCGTCGCATTGTTTACATAGAGAATGCCATGAGCGAGTTTGATAATCGCCTGCTGTTCTATCACCGCTGCCTGAGGCGAGCCGAGCGGCATATCAGCATCATTGAGCAGATACACCGAGCACCCAGCACCTATGTGACGGCCGTGGCGGAGGTGGTGCGACGCAAAATCTTCTCCGATGAGTTTCGTGAATGGGCAGCACGACTCTCTGGGGATTTCGATCGTATACATGGCGAGGAGCTGTCACGCAGAAGGGAATTCAATGCACGCTTTGAGGGTCATTTCTTGAACATACTCTTTCCGGGCATGGGTGATATGCCGCCGGCTTTTGCCAATGAGCATCCCCTGAGCTTTGATACACGTCTCCCGGCCTTGAGTAGAACGGATATAGAACTGCTGTCCGTGCAGCTGCCGGAGTTGGCCTTGCAGTTGCAATTGCCTGATATGAAACCTGTGATAGAGTTCTTCGAGCAGCGATCCTCTACTCCCCCAGCTGCTCCAGCTGCTGTTGTTACTCCACCCCGCCTGGCCGTGCTGGCTCTGGCGGCCTCAGACTGCCTAACTGACGACACCGAAACCGAATTTGAGAAACTTGCCTCCACTCTCAAATGTGTCAGCACCTCCACTTCAGATGTGATCCAACAAATGGCTCGGAGTACGGCCACAGAGCAGTTGCTGATGCTCAGTGCTGGCACTTTGACCGAGGAGACTTCTCTGAGCACAGAAAAATTGCAACTGGCTCTGCAGAGTTTGGCCAAACTGGCTGTGGCCAGCCTCTCCCTTTCACGCTCGAATCTGCAGACCTATCGCCATAGCGTCTCGGAATATCAAATGGAACTGCAATCTGAGCTGCAAACTCTGCAGGAGAAACTAAATCTTTTGCGTATGCAAAGTGAACAGCGGGAACTTTTGGCCCAGGATCAGCTGGAGCAATTGCATCGCCAGCTGGAGCTGGCCGAGCAGGAAAAGTTGTCGGCAGTGGCTCAGGCACGCGAGCAGCTGATACATGAGCATAAAACCGAGCTGGAATCGTTGCGTTGCCGTTTCAAGCTGATGACCTCCATGGAACGTTCGCCCTCGGATAGCAGTTTGGAGAAACTGGAGCGACCCACCAGTAGTGCCAGCATGGCTAGTGTTAATGTGGATGTGGAACAGCTGCTGGCCCAGCAGCGTCAAGAGTTGACGAGTCAACGGGAGCGTGCCATAGCCGAGGCTGTGGAGTCCGAGCGTTCGTTGTGGCAGTCCCGCCTGTTGCCTCTCAACTCGGAGTCTGTGTTTGGCAATGTGGGCATACTCAAGGAGATGTTGGCCGATAGGGAACGCCAGTTGGATCAGTTGCGCGAGCAGAATAAACTACTCACACAGGAGAGCTATCAGCTGAAGACGCGGCTGGAGATGATTACCAATGAGGAGGGGAATAGTTGGCTCAAAGAGAAAATTGACTATCTGAATCGTGATAAAAGCAGACTGGAGGAGGAGCTGTGCCAGGAGAAGAGCAAGCGCCTGGAAATGGAGTCTAGTGTGGCAGCTATGAGAAGGTAGTAAACTACTTTTTCTTCTTAAAAACAACTTTACCTACTTTGTTTCTTACAGTTCTACCTATGATCTACCTCCGGGTGTGGCTGGTGGCGCTCTCACCCGTTCCAGGTCCAGCGGTGGCAGCTCCAATCATCGCTTTATTGCCTTGGAAGGCTGCGCCAAGGGTGATTTAGTTTTTGTAGTGTGGAGCATGCGTCATGGCCAGTTTATGGTTGTCCAGGACTCGCTCACCCTTTACTTTGTGCATGCGGATAGCCTGGCTGCCCTACAGCTTACAGCTCCACCAGCCAATACACTCGCTATAGTTGGTCCGCCTGTGGCGGAACCCGCTCCCACTCTGGCGGTGACGGAGCCCAGTCAGATACCCTTACCCTACTATGCCATTGGACAGGTTATCGACAAGGAATACTGCCAGGCGCGCAAGGTAAGCTAGCTTAGGGAGTCATATAGCTAAAGGATTTTGTTGTAAATATTTAAAACTTTTTTAAACGTAATTAGATTTCATCAAAGCTTGTCACCTGACAGTATTTTGGGATAAGTGGTTTAGTCTAGGACGACAGAAACATAATAATAGTCCAGTCAAGTTAGAATTTTTCCGTGCTAGAAATATTGACCAGTCAAATTTTTGATATATGGAAGGGGACTGTCTTAAAGGCTACAATACGCCAATTGCTCTGTATTTTGGAAACGATTGACTTTGTCTGTTTACATCATGTGTGACTCACAAGCCCAAGCAGATGCCTCACTCGCACATACACGCATACAAACGCAAAAGACTTTTATTATCTTCGCTCGCGACAAAGCGGTCAGCCAATGAGCAGAGCAAAATGGGGAACAAAAAGATTGTTTATTCATTGAGCAAAGAGCGATTTGTTCAAGAGACGATGTAAACGGTTCGTCTCTGACTTTGCTCAAAGGGTTCGAAAGTAACAGTTATTTTTGGGCAACGAAAAACGTCATAAACAAAGGTTAGAAAGGTGTGTAGCTCCTTTTTTAAGCAGCTCTATGAAGTACATGGTATTCCACTTAGCTAAAACGAATGAAAGATCGAGTACTCCCTTACGACTATGGTATTCTTCTTTTCTCATATCGTACAAATAGTAGTTAAGTCCATTTGAAAAACGATATGGTTCCACTCCGTATTTCTTGTCGTCTGATTACAAGCAACCAGAGAAAAGAGGCTTTCTGTTGTTTTCATAATTTTCATTTCTGTACCTTGGCCAAACTTCCTTAGCTATTTTGCTTGGCTTATCACTCACTGTACGTTGGCCAAATTTGCATATACTTCAAAATTTGATCGAATTTTGGTCGCAGAGCACTTCGAGTTTCTATTCATGTGGAGTATTGTGCCGAACTAAATTTTTATCTTATCTGAGTATAGGCCTTAACCATAAGAGATTTAATGCTAGTGTCTAACCTTAATATAACAATTCTTAACCTTTCCCTGTTTCATTTGCAGGATGAGAATCGCTATCGCGTTAGCAAGGGTTCCAAGTTCTATCGCATTAAACTGGCGCCGCTGCCTTCTCGAAATCTACTTCGGCGTGAGCGTTTGGAGTGTAAGTAAAATAAAATGATGAATTTCACAGAATTTAATAAGTTTCCTTTTCTTATCTCTAGCGGGAAGCTCAAGTGTGCCTATAAGCCGCTCCATGCTGACAGCAGCTTTGGCAATGGCAGCATCTAGAGATGTTATTGATGCATCAACAACATCGTCCAGCTCCACTATTGTGGGCAGCGGCAGTGTCTATCAAAGTTTCAAGGAGCGTACGGTGAGCATAACCAGCGTCAATGAGGAAGAAGAGGAATCAGCCTCATTGTTAAGTGAACGCTGTCGCTATATTAGTGTCAGTGAGGAGGATGAATTGCTGGCTGCAGCAGCAACAACAACTACAATAACAACATCAGCAACAGCTGCAGCAGCAACTACATCGTCAGCAGCAACTCAAGCACAGTCTGTGATAACAGAGCAGCCAACGGCATCGAGCAAACTAAAGTTGGATCTACTGTTGGCCTCTGCTGATATAATAACCCAACCCTTAACACAAACCCAACAGCAACAACAACACGAGGAGGAGGAGGAGGAGAAGGCAACTGTGTCTGAAGCAGTCATTGATGAAGCACAACCAACATCCACTATTACCATCTTTGTGCCCCCAAATAGTACAACATCGACGACAACAGCAACAACTACTGCTAGCTGTATGTCGGTCAGTCTAGAAGGGGATCCCCTTATAAGCACAGCAGCCATGTTACCAATGTCAATTGGTACAGCGACCATTGGTGAAGATTCCGATGAGTATCGCTCGCTCGAGGGCAAAGATGAGGCGGATTTTCCCATTTCCGACAATTGAGTGTTGTATAAACCTACCTACTACATGAATGTGACTAACTTCTATTCTATGAGCCAATCACAACAACAACGCGTAAAGTTATATACTTAAATAATTTAAAAGTTTAACAAATGCAGAAAATATCGAAAAACAAAAATAGAGAAATGATAACTTTGGCCTTGCCAATGTTTATGTTGTACCCTAGCAGAGATCGATATATTGTTGTAATCGGAACAGAAGTTTGATGAATTCGTAATTGGATCTTATTCTTGGTGTAATAATGCGGTTGAGGCTTTATAGGGAGAACCCAGATAGAATAAAGAAGCCTATGTGTCAGAGAGCAAAACGGCGAGGCAAGCTTATATGTTAAGAGAGCGAGAGCTCAAATTTTCTGCTGTTGAAAATGAAATTTAAAATGCCGAAAAATCAATTCAAATTCTGGCATGCTCCGGTTTTCACTTAAGTGATATCGAATGAAGCACTAGGTGGCCTTTTATAGAGAACAGACCTTAAAGTTTTACTTACCTTAAGTACGATTAACTTAATATCGATCGTTTTAAGCCGATTTACTCAATCATTCTTGTACAATAACCACTGGTTCGACATATTTGGTAATAAGTGAAAACCGGAACTGTGTGTGCTTTCGTGATTTGATATCACTTAATCTAAAAATTGGTCCTTCTGCTAAATGTGCCCTTTAATTGCTTTTGATAAGTTGAGAGCAATTCCACAAAAAAAGTTTTGTCCGAGTTTTTGGGGTTTGGGTTCTCGGGTTCGTGCTTCATCAAAACAAAATCATAAAACTTTCTGCAAGGGTATAAAAAAACACACTAAAACTAATGTTTTAACGTAGTTTTACAATCTACCTACTATATATAATCTTACGAAAACAAAAACCAATGGACCTTCCCCCCCTCAAATACACACACACACACACAAAAAATTTCGAAAAAATTTTTATTTCAAATAAAAATGATGTACTTTAAAATTAACTTACCTTATAATCAAAATATATATTTACCTAATTAGCTTTTGTTTATAAACAAAAAGAATTCTCCTCCTTGTATTTTGTTGCTTTTTTTAAGTGCCAACAAAACGTTTTGTGTTTTATTTTCATGCCACATTTTGTAGCAAGTAAAATTCAAAAGAATATTAAAAAAAAAAAACAAAATTATATTTTTTATAGAAATTTAATAAAAGATACACCAAGCCTCACACACACACACACACAAAATTAACTGGGCGTAGCCCCGCCTACCCTAAACAGTTTTACGCTCAGCTTACACCCTCTTTCTGACCCTCCTAGCCCCCCTCTCACTCTCTCTCTCTCTCTCTTTAGATAAGACTTTTGATTTTTGTGTAAATAAAATTTAAAACCCAAAACAAAAAACGACGAATAATTATGCCTTTATTAACTAACAAGGAAAACACAAGAAATTAACAAAAACAAAAAAAAACAACAAAATATCGATACACATTTAATGATTTATGGCGTTTCCAAATAACGCAAAACTGTACATAGAAACAAACTCTAATTTTAATTTAAAAAATTTATTATTAAAAAATTGAAGAAATGAATAAACCAAGTTTGTAACTGGAGCTGCGCATACAATTGTCAAGAAAGCTTACAAAAAAAAAAAAAAAACAAAAAACAAACCCGATGTAAAAGCAAAAATCAAATAAAAAAAATGGTAAACATTTTAAAATCTTTTTCGATTGATTTGGGAATCTAAAAAGTTCACTTTCGCAGATACAGGGTGGTCCATTTAAAAATTTAAAATGTTAATATAAAAAACAAGTAAGGGAGCTGCAGTCGAGTGCCCCGACTACAAAATACCCTGTTCCCTTGATTTCGTGTGTTTTCCTTTACATACACACACTCACACACACACACACCGAGGAAACCTGCAACAGAGCGATAGCCACAATCAGCGAATGGCTCAGCAGTTCAGGCTTGACACTGGCAGCTCAAAAAACCGAAGTGGTGTTAATAAGCAGCAGACAAAAAGTAGAGACTGCCACCATCCTTATAGGCAGCTCTACAATAACATCGCGACCACACCTGAGGTATCTTGGGGTAACGATCGACCATAGGCTGAGCTTTAAGCAGCACCTCTTGGATGCGAGCAAAAAGGCCAGCACGACAGCAGCGTCGCTGCCGCGAATAATGGCCAACACCCGAGGACCAGGGCAGCCGAGGCGACTACTCCTCGCTAATGTTGTAAGCTCTACGCTCCTTTATGCAGCACCAATATGGGCAGAAGCAACCCGACACGGCACCTACACGCGCTCTGCCAACTCGGTACGACGCTTATGTGCGCTGCGCGTGAGTTGCTCATTCCGAACAGTCTCCCATGATGCAGCATTGGTGATAGCTGGCATCATCCCACTGGATCTCGCGGCTCGTGAATCTGCAGAGATCAGGAGACAATCGGTGTCGGGCCCATTGGCAGCCCCCAGCGCATTGAAGCGCGCAGAGCAACCATGCAACATTGGCAGCAGCGATGGACAGAGTCAACCAACGGACGATGGACCTTTAGCCTGATACCAGACTTAAGGGTATGGCTGGACAGAAGACATGGTCATATCGACTACTACCTGACGCAACTCTTGACAGGACACGGGTGCTTTAGATCCTATCTTCATAGATTTAAACACGAAGACAGCCCTTTCTGTACTCACTGTGTGGGCACTGGGGCCATAGAAGACGCAGAACATTGCTTTTTTGTCTGTCCGCAGTACATAAACGAACGTAATGAACTCAGCATTAGGGTGGGGAGGACACCAGCCGTTTGTAACCTGGTGAACATTATGCTTGAGTCGGAACGAAATTGGTCAGCGGTAAGCCACATGGCCACAGTAATTCTCCAAAAGCTGCGCAGCGCTGAAAGGCAGCGCAATTCACTTCATTCAAGGAGAGAATCCTTAGAAGAGCCTTGGGCATTCCCCCCGGCGAAGTAATACCTAATGGTGGTACCGCCGGGAATCGGGATGGGGGTGGATTGTTTAGTGGGTGCGGCAACACAAGTCCCACACTTCGGACGTCGACCTAGGCGCCGAGGAGGCTTTTCAAGCTTTTACCCTCAATAAAAAAAAAAAAAAACACACACACACTCCAACATACACACAAACGCATGGCATGCGGCCACGCGCGATAACTGACAATGCAAGACCCCCCCCCCCTCTCCCAACAAGCAAAATTGATTCGTATATAACTTCGGTGTTTATTGTCCGATCTTAGTGATCTTTTCAGAATAGATAGATATTGGGCCTTACTTGATATATGTAAAGTTTGAAAGATCTATCTAAAAAATTGTGGCTCTGACAGTTTTTTGCGCTTAAGGGAATTTTCCAAATCTGAAACAAACTCGTTTTGAATCGGGTATACACCTATCTACATGCAAAAATTTGTGACTCTAGCTCTTATAGTCTCTGAGAAACACGCGTTCATACGGACAGACGGACAGGGCTAAATCCACTCGGCTGTTGATGCTTATCAAGAATATATATACTTTATAGGGTCGCAAATGCTTCCTTCTGCCTGTTACATACTTTTGCACAACTTCATGATCCCCCTTTTTCCCATTTTCAATGCGAACAGGGTATAAAAACACTTTTCGGTGACACTGAGCGATTGCTCAAAACAGTTGCTGTCGGAGGCCGTCGAATGACCGACTCGTTTGTTTTGCTCAACCGAACACACGTAACAGAAAACACATTACGTGCTAGAAAAAGTGTTCCGCTTGTGCTGCGTTTGTTTACGTTTTTCACTGAGGCGGGTCGCATTGAAAAAAAATAGTTTACAGTTTTTTTGCGAGCGATGCTAAAATAGCTTTCGGCCTATATTAATGCCTTGACCGAGACCCGTGTGATGAACAAAGAGCAGCCACAACCGGCTGCCCCTGAGCCCAAGCCCATGGTCGCTTTAGAACATAAAGTAGAGCTTATCAAACAGATCAAACCATCTATGAAGCAGATGACTGTTATGGAGGAGCATACTGACGCTTTCGATGCTACTAAAGAAATCAAACCGCAGGTGAAAGAGCCCAATGAGGTGGACAGAAGGCTCTCGAAAATTAAAAATTATAAAAATATGCAAAAAAAAAAAAAAAATAAGAAGAGAAGAACTGTTCACTGCCAGTTCAAACAACAGAATGAAAAAGTTTTGTCAGATTTTTCAGTAGCCTCAAAACAGAAGCCTACTTCGATCTGAAATTCTATCAAACCTCATTTGGGGTATTTACCCCATTGTGCCCCGACTACAAAATACCCTGCTCCCTTGATTTCGTGTGTTTTTTCTTTACATATACACACTCCAACATACACACAAACCATGGCATGCGGCCGCGCGCGTACTGCAATGCAGCCCCCTCTCCCACAAAAATTGATTCGTATATAACTGGTGTTTATTGTCCGATCTAGTGATCTTTTCAGATCTGTCTATTAAAAATTGTGTTTTTTGCGCTTAAAGGGGGAGGGGGAGGAATTTTCCAAATCTAAGACAAACTCGTTTTGAATCGGGTATACACCTATCTACATGCAATCTACATACAAATTTGTGGCTCTAGCTCTTATAGTCTCTGAGAAACACGCGTTCATACGGACAGACAGACACACGGACAGACGGACAGGGCTAAATCGACTCGGCTGTTGATGCTGATCAAGAATATATATACTTTATAGGGTCGCAAATGCTTCCTTCTACCTGTTACATACTTTTGCACAACTTCATGATCCCCCTTTTCCCATTTTCAATGGGAACAGGGTATAAAAAACGGCTCGATATTTTTCAAAGGCTGAACATTTATTGGAAAGGTTGGTTCCTTCCTCCAGCCCTTTCCTGGAATACGGCAGACTTTACTAACCTGCTTGACACTCTTGGGAGTAAGTTTCTCATTGGAGGAGACATCCTGGGGATGTTTTCGAGCTGATGCAAGGGGTGCAAGTCTACAAGAAGCCATAAACAACACGTCTGCTCAAATCCTAGCCACAGGTCAAGCAACACACTACCCGTATGCTCAACGAAACAAGCCGAGTGCTATTGATTTTGCAATCTTCAATGGATTTAGAGTGAGTGACCTCACAATAGAGACCCACTATGCTCTGAGCTCGGATCATCTTCCTTTAGTGGTTGAAATGGCAGGATCAACTCAAAACACGGTACCCAGAGCCAAGTTACTTCCTCCTGGAACAGATATTAAGGCCTTTCGCAGAGATCTGGAGCTAACTTTAGACCTAAATCTGGAAATTGCTCTGCCAGAGGACATCGAGGATGCATATGCATTGTTCCTCAACAAGGGCATGCAGCTGCGCTAATTCTCAAGCTGCAAGCTTCACCGGGAAAAATCAGCACCCTCGCCTTCCTCCTGCTCTTGACACTCTACTCCTCATTAAGAGAAGACTCCGGAGACAATATGTTCGTACCCGTGACCCTATCGTTGATAGAGTCTATCGTAGAGTGTCAAACCGAGTTAAAAAGCTGCTGTCCAGACACAAGCAGATGGAAACTGATCGATTCCTTGAGCGAGTCACACCAACTATGCCCTCTGGTCTCTCACCAGAAGATACAAACGCCAGGTAACCCCTAAATTCCCGATCCGAAAGAGTGATGACACCTGGGCGAAGTCTCCCAGGGATCTGGCTGAGGAGTTTGCAAAAAATCTCGAGCAGAGACTTTACGCCGCTATCAACTTCGCCTGCATCCAGGATAAGGAGAGTGGAACGTCAGCTCGAACTGCCAGTGTCTCCGATAACTTTTACGGAGGTGAGAGAAAAAATCAAAGCGCTTAATTCCAAAAAGGCACCTGGAGAAGATGGGATAGACAACAAAACGCTGTAGGCACTTCCTGACAAAGCCATACTGTTCCTAGTCTTGCTCTTCAACTCAGTGTTGCGACTGATCGTAATGATCCACAAAGCCCGAATGAGTCCTTCAGAGGTCGAATCATACCGGCCAATTAGCTTGCTTTCGTCGGTGTCGAAAATCTTTGCAAGGTGCTTGCTGTGTAGGATACTAGCGTTGGATGAGCTCAGCCATCGGATTCCGCCCTTTCAATTTGGTTTTAGAAGGTCGCACGGAACTCCAGAGCAGTTAAACAGGGTAACTAACTTTATCCTGGAAGGGTTCCATGCAAAGGAGTACATCGTGGCAGTATTCGTTGATGTTAAGCAAGCGTTCGATCGAGTTTGGCACGATGGTTTGCTGTGCAAGATAAAGGGCCTCCTTCCACCACAGCTCTTTGACCTGGTGCGCAGTTTCCTTACCGACAGGACATTTTCCGTCGTTCTTGATGGAGCTGAATCGAGCACAAAACACATACTAGCAGGAGTGCCACAGGGTAGCGTCCTTGGCCCCACGCTGTATACTTTTACGAAATTCTTCATCAGACCGAGTTTTATGTGTAATGGTGGAAGTAACACCTTTTTTGGGTCAACTAATGGTTCATTTTGAACATTTTTTTTACCAGTTTCAAGTGACTTGCGAAGAGGCCACACCTTTTTAATAATGCTCTTTCAAAGTTTTCTTTAATACATCATCGATAAGTTTATTACAAGCAAATTATATTGTTTAGATAGCTTACAAACTAAGGATTCATAAACAAAATTTTAACCTTCCTCCCTTTACAATTGACAATTAGGGATCTGGTGGAAGCTAACTCATTTGCCTACAGTCTAGGCAATTAGTTAATAATTACATATAACTTGCATAACTAATTGCACAATTTGTCCAGGCTAATTGGCGAAAATCCCAACTTGGCTAGCGTGACAAAAAGTCTTTTCGAAAGCCGATTGGGTAGGGTAAGATCTCTACAATACGAGTATATACATATGAGAAGCAATGCTGCATCAGTCTCCGTTATAGAAAAGTGGGTAAAAATACATACATGTTGCTTTATCTATTGCTAATTAGGCTTAAATAAATTGGATTAGTTTAGTTTGAGCAGATGCATAAATTATTTAATATGCTGATGGAGAGGGAGGGGGAGACACCCTGGATTTGGAATGGCTAAATTCAGTTTACAAGGAGGGGTGGAGGGCATCTCAACTGCTTCTCCCACTTCTGGTCTGTGTTGTCTGGGCCACATCATGCGCGGAGTTGAATCTGAGTGGTTGGTTTGTGCACGACTAGTGAATGGCTCGGTGCGGTTGGCTAACCACGACAACTTCGTTAGGCGTTAAATATGCTCCAGTTATTAATTGGTCAACTCCATCCTCACAAAATCCCACACTTTTTGAGCACAAGTTTACGCTTTCGCGCCGCCGCACTCGAGCCGCTTCCCTTTTTGGCCGGACGCAGGACAATGGTGCCGCTGCTCGATTTGGTAAAGGTCGGACTGAAGGCACTAATGGTGGGTGTGCTGCCGCCACTGTTGTAGGGCGGATGAGCGGACGTTTGCTGCTGATTGCCATTCGCTTGGTCATAGCTCTGGGTCATCAGCTGGTGGCATTTGGTGGCCAAATAGCGAAACACCGAGGCCACATTAATGTCCTCCTTGACCGAGGTGCGTATCAGCCGACAATTCAGCATTTTGGCTAAAGTCTCCACCTCATCGGCACTCACCACTGCCTGCTCGATCAGATCGATCTTGTTCTGCACTATTACGGTGGGTATCTCATTGCACTCGTTCTCCACCTTGCGTTTCCAGTCCTTGATGGCCTCGAAGGAGGCACGATCTGTGGTGGAGAACACCAGCACGGAAGCCTGAGCTCCGCGATAATACGCCTTGGTTATGCAATCAAATTCCTCCTGTCCGGCTGTATCCCACAGCATTATGCGCACATCCTCGCCATCGATTTCAATCTGCCGCTCCAGAAAGTCCACGCCTATGGTTTTTTTATAGTCCTTGGTGAAAATGCCTTTGCAGTAACGTTGAATCATCGATGATTTGCCCACACCACCGTTGCCCACAATCACCTGGAAATGAAAGATGGTGAGATATGAGAAATTTGGCATTGATGGATCAGAAACTGAAAGAAGTCTACAGATTAAAGTGGACTGATACTGTGTGTGTACCTTATGCCAAATTTTGGAAATAGTCAGTCTTGAAACCCCAAATTATAGCTACTCTGTGCAATTTGCTGCCTTTTTGACTGTAGCAAAAACTGCAGAATTCCGTTTCTCAGTTCGCTTGATATTTGCAGAGATGTGGAGTTTTTGTCCTGGGCAAAAATCGAAGCCACCCAAATTAAGCACGAAACACCCAAAGTCTATAAAAAATATCCAGGTCATCCCAAAAATACGATTAGTCTGGTTTGTTTGTTATTTGTAGTTAGTTCTTTGTTTTTAATCTTCAGTACATAGTTTACGAAGGACTTTTATCTTATACGTACATATTTTGTTTTAGATTTTTTTTGGTAAGTTCTTGGATTCAGCCAAAAATTATGAAAGTTTGCTTTTCAATTAGCAATACATCTAAATTGTTATAACGTTCCTTCTTCTGTTTGGCATCAACACAGAACATCTGTTTATGCGAACTCTTTTCGGTTTTACCTTGACAACATTTAAATTTTAATTATACAAATTACAGTTTTCCAAAAATTGGAAACACCTACTAAAGCAGCTAATCAAAACATAACTCATAATATTAATTGCTTCCTCCGTCTCCGGTTCGTCCTCTGGTTTAGAGCAGTGTGCATTTACGTTTGGATTTGGGTTGCAGCAGTGGACAGAGCACTGATCGTATAGCCTCATCGAATACAGTCTTTAATCCTTTTTGCGTTAGGGCCGAACATTCCAAATACTTGACTGCACCAATTTCCTTGGCCATGGCCAATCCCTGTGGATATGTGATGGGTGACAGCTTCTTGTCGCGCAGCTTCTCAATTGTGTTCTTGTCATCGCGCAAATCCAGTTTGGTACCGACCAGTATAATCGGTGTGCTTGGGCAATGATGCCTCACCTCCGGATACCATTTGGCGCGTACATTCTCAAATGATGCCGGATTCACCAGTGAGAAGCATATGAGGAAGACATCTGTTTGTGGATACGATAATGGACGCAAACGGTCATAATCCTCCTGGCCAGCTGTATCCCAGAGACCCAAGTTGATGGGTTTGGCATCCACCATGACATTGGCCGAGTAGTTATCGAACACGGTGGGGATGTACTCGCCGGGAAAGGCATTTGTGGTATAGCTGATAAGCAGGCAAGTCTTACCCACAGCTCCGTCGCCCACGACAACGCACTTGATGGCCTGCATTTTGTAGCGGTCAGGAAGGGGAGGGGGGGGTGGCGGGTGGTTTTTGGGGCTGTGGCTAGACTGTTGCTTGTCTGCCGCTGCAACTCTTTAAAAGCGAAGGGTTCCTCTTGACTTTCCTGTGTCCTAGAGACTTGCGATACTCGCCTCTCCTTCTGGCAGTGTTTAACGTTTAAATTTTGTGCGTGTTTATCTTTCCTTTTTAAATTTTGTTGGACACAAAGAACAATTTATAAAAAAATTTTTCTTGTGTACTTGCAATAGTGTGACCGTCGGTGGCAAACGGCAGAATGCCTTAGAAATGGGAGGGGTAGGGAATTTGAACTTTGTCTTAGTAATGGGTCGTGAACAGTCACGAACAGCGTGAGCAACTATCGTTAGTCAAAGAAAAGGAAGGTTGAAACCAGGGTTCGTAAATAACATTGAGTTCTAAACTATGATTAGAACAGTAAGCATTGTTTATTTTTCATGTTCAAAATGTTTTGAACCAGGGCTGCAAATGAATGTTCAAAATGTTTTGAACCAGGGCTGCAAACAGCTTTTGAACCGACTCGGTTC
Source organism: Lordiphosa collinella (assembly GCA_018904265.1). Classification (NCBI taxonomy): domain Eukaryota; kingdom Metazoa; phylum Arthropoda; class Insecta; order Diptera; family Drosophilidae; genus Lordiphosa; species Lordiphosa collinella. The sequence goes on along the minus strand of JAEIFV010000594.1, from coordinate 31,884 downwards.
GAGCCCGGAATTCCGACTTTTATTTTGCTGTGAACCGAACCTTGAACCGAATCTCTTTAAAAATAAAAGCTGAGCCTAAAAGTTCGGTTCAGTTCAACAAAAATTATAGAAATGAATAAATTTGACCTACGGTCTAGTGACTTTTCCTGTTATCTGATCTGTTTTGGGCGACTGACTCTTATAATCCGCAGGAAAGTTCAATAAAACATCTAGAAAAACGTTCAGAATAACTTATAGAATCTCCACCCATAATTGCCTCTGTTTTTAAAGATCCTTGACTTCAAAGCTTAATTAATGATTCACAAAACAAGAGCTTCAAATTACATTGGTAGTATTCTTAATTTGTAGACTACGAAATGGAATTTTACCTCACAGTAAATTATATTTTGAATATTCCCATGTGTTCTACAATTAGCTTTCGACCTAAAAACGACCCAAAAGTGTGGAAATTGGTTCGTTTTTGTGTCAGTACATGGGATTAAATTGATTACAAGCAGGCAAAAACTCTTATCAGCACCAAATTTAAATATGTGATGACTAGACCTCGGATATTGCATATTTTCAAATCGATTTAAGTCCTAGTAGACTAGGGTAAATGTGTTTCCAACAAGGTTTTATAATTTTGTTGTCTGAATTTTGTGTTTTGCTGACGGTTTAACTAATTAAATAAAAATTTAAGGAATCTTGGAATTGAGTGCTTTTTTTGTAATTTGTATTAGAGTAAAGAGTTAGCACAACATTTAATGTTGTGCACATTTCCTTTTGCCTACTAGGATTAAAATCAGTTTGAAAATATGAAAAATCCGAGGTCTAGTGATGACTATCAATGAGCAACTCCTTCTCCTAAAGTGGAGTGGAGTTATGAAGGTACAAAGTTAAAAAACCAACAGTTTTTCTCAAGAACCACTTAAGTGCGCTTGCGAACTCTAAGCGAATCTATGAAGCTCGTTTTTCACCCGCATACATAGGTTGCCCACTTATTAAAAGAAGTTTTCATAAACCTTTATGTAAATCAATTAACAGTATGTAAAGTTAACAGAACTGCAAATATGATAACTGTTAAGAGTTTGATTTTTTGTGGCGATTTTAACACTTACGCTGCCTTGCAATTCTCAAACAGTATTAGCAATGCTGTCAGAAGGATGAAACTGCTGATTTGGAGCCAACGGGCAAAATCTATTTAAGATAGAACCGATAGTGTGTAAGTAACTAATAACATCGAGCCGTCTAGAACTTGTTAGTTTGAAAATCAAAAATGGTGCTCATGAGGAAAGCTTTTTTGGGCTAACATCAAGTTTGAAATCGAGCTAAGTTCATTCTCGAAACAATTGTCTAGTATAGAGGCCTTCTCTCAAAATATTATACAAAAATTTCCTTCGATGCTGGTTTTGCACTAAGAAATGAATATGATTTTTGTCAAATGTCAAATTAATAATTAAAAATAACAACTTTTTATCGACTTTCCTCTACAAATTACAAGTTTTGTCAAAATCGGATGACTATAGCATATAGCTACCATAGGAACGGTCGGTCGAAAAACTAGTTCTAGTGAGAAAAACTTTTTTGTTTTCAATGTATATGTCCTCATCATTGGCGAAATGTACTTTTACACAATTCTACAAAGTTTTGTCAGAATCGGATGACTATAGCTTATAGCTGCAGTATGAATGATCGGTCGAAAAAGAAGTAGTAAGAACAACTTTTTTGTTTTAAATGAAATCGACTCCAAATTTCGTACATCTTAGTTTGTTATGCTTTTCCATGATTCCACTAAGTTTGGTCCAAATCGGACATCTATACAATATAGCTCCCATAGAAAAGTAATGTCCGAAAAAAGTGGTCTTATTTAGAAAAACAAATTGCACTTCAAATAAAAGAGTTGAGCTTCAAGCCCCAGGATTGGGGAGAGTTATAGCGTTTGAAATACCTTTTGGAAAATACCAAAACTTAACTGAATCGTTTTTCACTGGTTTTCGGAAAGGTTTAAGAAAGTAAGCAAAGTTTTGTCCCTCTATAAATGATTTGGACTTGTGAATCTTTAAATTTCCGAAAAACCGGCACAACTGGTGAAAAAATAAGCCGGAATTTAGTAGTGCGCAGTAAAGTTAGTTGGCTTCGAAAGCAAAAGATAAGTGAAAATGAAATGGTGCTTTTTTGGCATTAGGGTTTAAATTTTCGGTTGGTTTTTGCGAAGATTTTTCACTTCTTATCGAAACGTAATCCTAAACGTTTTCCCAATTTTTGATAAACTGTCTGTCTGGATTAACCGGTTAATCAGTTGCTTTAACCCTGGCCCACTACACCCATTCCAAATGGGATCACTTCCACAAATCCATCATTTTAATGGCCTACTTACAAAACATATGTAAATCACACTTACCACCTTAATGGCCAGTTCGATGTCATCCTCACGCATATTGGTGTAGTTGTACTGCGACTGGGAGTGGGACTGTAGAACGGTTGCAGCAGCAGCAGCACCGCCCGTTGCCGTTTGAATTAGACGCATGCGGTGGCCGCTTTAGGCGCGCAGGTGATGCCAGGTGTGCTGGCAATTAAAGCGCCAGCTTCACTCCAGCACGCTAAGGCAATTAGTCTCCAAATGGTTAAAATGCAGTGTGCGAGTGTTTGTGTTATTTCTCTGCTTTTTTTGGGAGCCTGTCGCTTTTCACTTTTCCCCCAACTTTTGCGTAATGCCCACGATGACAGATTCACTTTCACGCATTGATTTCACCAAATTTGTACAGCGGCGGGAGCTGTGAAAAGAAAAACCAACGTCGTCAGCATCATCATACTCAAAACCCATTTGCCATAAGAAAAAAAAATATCAAATTATTGAAATACAACAAAAGTTTTTCTTTCATTTTCAATTGAACCGGTTTTCCAAGCCGCTTTTTGGTCTTTTTTCTTTCTGTTTGGTTTTCCTGTTTTGCCCAACGGACAGCGGCTTCTAATAACACGCATGGCGGCCAGTCGGTTACATTTTTACAACAGGTGCTTCCACACACCTCACGCATCGCATCGCATCGCTTGGTACAGTGGCTGAATGGATGAAGGAAGGAGGGAGGGGGGGATACCGGGGTGATTCCTTGACATGGTATTAGTCTAGCGCGTGCTTATGAATTCTTAGGAATTATGAAGCTGAACTAACATTTTACTGTTGGCTTGGCCGACTGACTCGGTGGGCGGACGTGCCGGGGGATTGGAATTGCCTTTCTACTAAGAATAGACTTGAATTTATGCAGAGTTCCCGCTAATGGAAAATCTGCTTTTGCTTAAGAAAAAGTATTAATGTTGTGCAAATAACAAAAATCTCTTTTTTTCTCAACTTGTGTGTTCGTTACTCAATCACGCTAAATGGCTGAACGGATTCAGATGAAATTTCGCACACAGATAGCTGATAGCCGGAAATAAAACATAGGTTATATGCCATTTCTTTCTTATTACTATATATTTCATGTGAGTATAGGAGGCGTTGATCGAACGAAACAGTTTAAAAAGAAATTCCAGAACTAAAATTTTAATGATTTTCTAAAATACGGCGTGAGAAAAAAACGAGTGTCTTAAGATGTCAAGAAACTATAGCAAAGTATACTTCGCAAATGGATCGGAAAGCTGGCGAAACGTCAGAACAGGCGAGCAATCAAAGTACGACAGCACATTGCTGAAAGCATTCCATCCCAGTGTGCTGCTGAGGCTCCGGAACAATCGCAAGCGCGGCGTGATAAATAAGTTAGGGAAGGCAGAGTTCAGACCTGCAGAAACAACGTAGGAGGAAAGCAATTTAGCCAATTTAACTTGTAGTTTAATGGTCCTAATACCACGAAATTTACAAAATTTTCATCAAATTAAAATGTTGGTAGAAGGCGTAGATTGAAAGGTGTTAACTGAACAAGTGAACATGTTCTTCTTTAACTGTCCATTTTTGTTCAGTGAGAGTTGTTCAGTTCCTCCAGTTCAGTTTCTCTTGCTCTGTGAGTTGTTCAGTGAGTTCTTCAGTGACTTGTTCACTCAGTTCACTGATTTTTCAGTTATTTTTTTTGCTCGCGTGTCTGTTTGTTCAATGTTAAGCCCAATTTCAGCCGAATTTTCCTCTGGGTTTCTGTCAGCCCGTATAAACAGGCATCTGACCTACTCAGCTAAGCGTTCAGAAGATATAGAACTGGTTTTATTCGACCTGAACGCTCGGCTTAGCGGTCATAGGGCTGCCTGATCTCAACTGAGATTTTCAGGCATGAGTAAATAGTGAACTGAGATGCTCACCTGAATTTTTTGACACTCAGGATTGACGAAATTCAACTGAGCGATCAGGTCGTGAAAACATAGCTTAAGCAACATGAAAGTACCAACCGATTTTTTATACCCTGTTCCTATTAAAAATGAGAAAATGGGATCATAAAGTTTTTTGCCAAGCACAAAATTTCGCCTTTTTGAAGCTGCAGTCAGATCTGTGATGTGTTACGCGTCGCAAATATGGGGGTGCAGCCCGTTTGAAGAAGATCAGATGAACGATATTCGAGTTAAATGGAAAACAAACAATTATGGGCAGCACCGGTCGCAACGGTGTTGGGCAGCACTTCACAGGTACAGAGAATGTTATAGTCGGGCTTGACCGACTTTCTTTCTTGTTTTTTAATGGTCCAAGCGGCGAAAATTACTACATTTTTCATGTGAGTTTAGGAGTCGTAGATCGAACGAAACAGTTAGAAAGAAATTCAATGATTTTCTAAAATATGGCGTGAGAAAAAAGGTCTAAACGAGTGTTTTAAGATGTCAAGAAACGAGTGTTTTAAGATGTCAAGAAACTATAGCAAAGTATACTACTTCGCATGGAGAACTAACAAGGTGAAGCTATCCGAGACAGCACTCTCTCTGTTTGTAGGACCAAAGGGCCAGTATGCTTTGAGTGCTTGAAGCGAAAGGTAGGCTACGGATAAATTTTTCTGTAGTTTTGTAAGTATGCGTAATAGTCTTATTCGTGCTGTCATATTTGATTTTAGTGTGTGAAAAGATGTCGAGTTATTTGTTATTTGCCGTAAATCGTTTGCGCGAAGCAACGTTAAACTCATACGAGTTCTCAAGGACTTGAAAAAAAAAATACGGGAAGAGTCTATAGGCATTAGTATTAAGAAAAACATTAGAGTTTGCGAAAATCAATTTAAGCCCGTCTACTGGACAGTCCCAGGTTCATGTGCGTTTTTCTATTTTCAGACAAGACCTGGTTTCAACATCCAATAAATCCTGAACTTAAGACTTTTGTTTTTGCTGATGTGCCCCACCTGATCAAGCTGATCCGAAACCACTTTCTAGATACCGGGCTTTACGTGAATGGGAACATTACAGCCCCGCAAACAGTGAAGCAGGTCTTAGACCACACTTCTGCGTCAGATTTATCAATTGCGTATAAGATAACCGAGGAGCATTTATGTGTTCATTCGGTAGGCAGGCGAAAGGTTAAGCTAGCAACGCAGCTTTTTCCAAAACAACTACATGTGCAATTAGACGTTGCCACTAGTTGTTCCTTGATGCTTTAAAAGCGTGTGAGACTGCTGACTTTATTCAATTAACAAACGATTGGTTTGACGTATTTAACAGCAAAGTCACCACCGACAACGTAACTCCCATTGCAAAGCCTTATGGGAAACATATAGTTTTGCAGAGAGGCATGTTGCGACATATGTCAAGCCTAATGAGTTCCCAAATTTTACGCCAATCCTCCAAAATTGCGTCATTTCAAAGAGGTATAATAATCAGCAACGCATCCGTTGATGGCCTATTTATTTATCTGTCTGATAAATGTAACATTGAATATATTTTAACAAGTAGGTTTAACCAGGACCTTTTGGAGCAATTTTTTGGTGCAATGAGGGCTAAAGGCGGATTGAATGATCACCCTAGCCCATTACAACTTAAGTATAGGCTCCGAAAGTATATATTGGGTAACTATATTTTGGTTCCCCTAATTTGTTTGTAAACTTTGTCCCAACTGTTTAATTGTTTAGTATGTTATATATGTTAGAGATGTCACGATGTCCTCGTGTGTGTAGAATGTAATTAATTTCGAAAGTATGTTTTTTTTTTGTGGAAATTCTATACTTTTGAGTTGCAATTAAAATAAATAAACCCTGACCCTGACCATCTTCTATCTAACAAATATCATGCTGTCTCTTTCTATCACATAGGCATTGATAGATTGGCCCTCAGCATATGCTGTCGGCTTAACCTTGTTAATTCCACCATGCTACTTCGCAACTGGATCGGAAAGCTGGCGAAACGTCTGAGCAGGCGAGATTGAAGGTGTTTACTAAGCAAGTGAACATGTTCTTCTTTGAATGATAGCAGTCAGATTTAGTCTCGTTTCTATACCGTCCGTTTTAGGTTTATGGTCCAGTTTGCGAACACCAAAAAACGTGAACCGAACCGGTTTCAGGGGTTCGGTTCCGGATCAGTTGGCAGCCTTGATAGGAACGATAGGTCGAAAAAACAGTTCTAGGAGAAAATCTTTTTTGTTTTAAATGGAATCTTCTTTAAATTGGCCAGCTGTCATATAAAAAACTGGACATAGAAGCTTTGAAAATCACTCAGGTAGCATTGTTCAAGGCGAAAATGAAATAATTGTATAAAATCATTTTATACGTGCTGCAAGGGTATACAAGTTCGGCCGAGCCGAAGTTAACTTTCCTCTAATTTTTGCAGTGACAATGAATCAGTGGATAATCACACTGGCAAAGTTTGAGAAGATTTTTTATGGCTAGTTACTTTATAGCTGGTGAAGGTGACCGGCTTAGTAAAAGAAAAAACATTTTATTGGATGTTCCGTCATTTCATCATTTCTCCATCATTTTCCATGAATTCTTGGAAACCAGAGGCTTTAATGCCACCCGGGTTTTTAAATGCTACCGGTTAAAGATTGGAAGTCAGTTTAAAGTTTCTCTCAGTGAATTATGGTTAATTGAGACCCCACTCTAGCTCTCACTCTCTCACTGGGGGGTGGTCACACTGCATTTCCAATTGCCGTTATTTATGTCCATGCACTTTAACATTTGCACCTTTGGCTGTTAAGCTTTAACCCACTGTGCAACCTTTGCCTGCTGCCTACCTTTCGCTCGTTCTAATTATATTGTGACTTTTTCGCTTCTTTTGCTAATGCTGCTCCAGCTTCAGCTGGAGGTTATTACTATTTATGCTTTTTTGTTTGCGTTGTGTGTGTATTGTTATGATAATTAAGGCCAGCGGTGTTATAGATTTAGTTCAATAAGCATATGTGTGTGTGTGTGTGTGTATGTGTGGGCCAGCCAAGCTTGACACCAAACCCAACCGTAAGCAGCCGTGTGTGTGAGTGTGGGATGTTTAGAACATGAAAACTGCACGCATGCAGCTTGTGTTTGTCTGTGTGGACCACAAATTACACATAATGCGCCTCAATTGTGATTTTCCACTGCTTAAATCTTCGTGTCTGGAATGTGCAATTATTTTGAGATTTGCCCACAAACTAATAGATAAGTTGCCGTTTTGCTGTCTTGGCCAGGCCATTTCCTTCTTAGCCAAGCCATGGCCATTTTCCATTGTTGTGTGGAATGTGGATTCTAACTTGTCCATTTAAGTGCACACAGACACATACGCTAACACACACACACATGTACTTGTACCACTTGTTGCAACCAAAGTGCAGCGAATTTTCTGGCGGTGTGTGGAAAATTATGCAAATGGAGAGACTGCTGCGGCTGTTGCTGATGCTGCTGTCTGTTGCGCTACTTAAATCAATTATGAGCGCAAATTCCTCATTATTTAAATTATGTTTAAATAGTCACTCGCGCACTAACGGTACTTTTCACCAAGTCGCGACAAAAGTAGCTTTTTTTCTCTTTCTTTCTTTATTTTTTTGCCATAGTTTTATGGCTCGTCGTATTGTGTTGTCTTTGGGTGAGAAATTAACGTATGGTAGAAGTGGAAATATTAAAACAAGAAAAACAGAGCCGAAAAGACGCCAACGACAACAACGCGTGCGAAGCGCATTAATTAAAACTTGAAGCTCGAAAGGGAGCTGGGAGCCACGAATTTGACCCGTAGTGAAAGTCTCTGCATCTTTTTTTGCCCTGGCACGCACAAAACACAACAAGCAACTACCTTTAGACGACAGCAAAACACCTGTTGCTCAGCGCGTTTCAGCACAAACTAAATAGCTAACTTGGCTGACAAGCTAGCCTAAAGACCAGTTGGTATTAAAAATGTACACAGTGTACAACACTGGAAAAGCACGAAATGAAAGCAACGATATATATCGATATTTCGATATAATTTGCCGCCAACTGGTTAAAAGAATCAGGGAGGAGAAAGAATAGAAGATCAAAACTTTTCGATATGCCTTTAAATAACACAGAACGACACTAAAAAAACCCAGGATGAGACCCTCAAATTCTGATACAAAGAAGGTATTTCTGTAAGCATCACCTCATACCCAGTACCCATACATTCAGAAATATTGTTTAACGGGCGTCTAACATACCATACATCTGGACATCATCTGCATACATTTGAACTTTACATTTAGACAAAAACCTTGGAAGATCGTTCACATAAATCGCATAAATAACCTGCTTTGGTTTTCCTAGTCCTAAACACTTAATTATCTTTTCAAAATTCAGTGAGGTACAAAAATTAAGCAATCACATTTCAATCCAACCATTTTAAGAAAGCTAAACATTTTTTTTTGAGGTTTACTTGATATTTTGAACATTCTGCAAATATTAATTTTTCAAATAAATTAAACTGAAATGTCAAATGACAATCAATTAATCTCTAATTAATCTTTTTAATTCTCTAACCGCTTTTTATATTCAAAAATTTAAATATCTTTCCTTTGGCGCTTATAATGCACGCTTTACAGCACTGGATATCTAGCGTCTTTGTCTTTGCCACGCGCGGTCACACTAAGCCGCACAGCTGTTTTTCCAATTGAACGACGCGCATTTTGCTTTACTGAAATTGAAATTTCTTGTGTTTATTTGTGATTAATTAAAACCATTTTCCACTCGTTCGAACGGTTGCAAAGGAATCAATAAAAAGTCATTCAGAAAACTGTGCGTTGTGCTTGTTGAATGGCGGTTTTTGTTATTTATAAAAGCCGGCTACGAAAATTGTACAGAGGCAGTCCTGGCTAGTGACGAAAGCCAGCACAAAGGCAGGTGCACAGTGAAACTCAGTGAAATATTGTGACCGCGACTCGGACCGCTTCGTTTCGATCAATCGGTTTGAAGTTTGGTAAAAATCGGTAAACTACGTAGTGCAGCAGACATAAAAAAGTTAGGTCTCAAAAATTGTCTTGGTATGAAAAACTTTATTGATTTTAATGAAAACGTCCCTAAATTTGTCATTTATTTATCTTTTGTGATTCTACAAAGTTTCATCAAAACCGAAGGACTATAGCATAAAGCTTCTATTGAACTATTGAAGGCCAATTTCGACACCATTGGCATTGCTTATACCGCGTGTTTGATTTGTATCAGATGCTTTATTGTGAAAACTTTTTTGTTTTCCATGTTTTCGCAGGTATTCGCAGATCATATTGGGCATATCACGATCGCAAGAACTTAGACTAACAGAAAACGTGACGGTTAAGGTAACTTCGGCTATGCCGAAGATTTTATACCCTTGCAAATGCTCGTTTTGATATAATGATTTCGACCAAATTTTGTTTAATGTTGCACCTGCTGAAGCATATGTTGTGTTCGATTGCTCACAACTGATCAACTAGAGCATGTCAATCGAAATATGACCTATCGATAAGCTCAGTACGATATTAGTAATCGATAGAGACACAATTTTTTCGCAAATAATTTGTCACTGTGCGACTACAAAATCTCTACGATAATCAGAGCATCACTTAAGACGCGGTTCTTTAACTAAAGGAATTAGTTAAAGAAGCTCGGCATACTCACAAAAGGTCTCAATTTGTAGAACTGTGCTATCAAACGCTTTCAAATGGATTCAAACTTGCCGCCCTCGCCATTATGTGCTGTTAACTAACAGCTCGATAACTAATTTATCGATTACAATATGAGGCGCGCAAAAAAAAAACACAGGACATTAGCAGGACGCAGATGCATAGAGAAATGTGTTACCGAGTTAGTCTGAAGCTTTGGAGCCTTAGAACCGTTACGATTCAGTGCTTTGCGGAATTTTGTGGTATTTTCACGTATTCGGTGGCAGTTGAGAAAATAAAGAAAAGTTTACTTTTTATTGTGGCAATTCTTACGCGTGTCTGTGTGTGTGTGTGTGTGTGTCTGAGCATAAGCAGCATACATATGTATGGTACATTGTACACATGTGGAAACCATAGAAAAGTAAAATGTTTATGCAAAAGTAAATTCCAGCATTGATTCTGTTTTTTTTTTTGTTTTTTGGGGGTGACTCTCCCTTCTGCCTTCAGAGGTTCAGGTGGTTGGCGGCGGCGGCGGCGTTGACTTTGTCTGCTGTGTTGTTAGTTCCATGGGGTGGTTCGTCCTTCTCCTCGCTTTCCGGATTCCCAAGCAGGCGCGCTTGCAAAAAAAAAACCCATGTTCTTGTCGCGCCTTGCCTTTGCCAATGCGAATGAATGAAGTAAAATGAAGACAGAAGGGAGGGAGAAGAAAAAAATCAATATTGATAGTAAATTTCGCTGGCGGTTCTCTAAGGTTGTCTCTGGCACCTAACTAGGACCATCAACTACTTACCAACCTTCCACCCATTTTGGGTGACTCATTCAGCACGCGAACTCCCAACTTCTCGGCGGCTTTTGGCCCTCTCGCCGCATGCTCATTAAATATTGATTTCCATTTTGCAGTTCGCCAATCCGAAAACAAACTGTAAAACGATTAAAAAGCAATTACCAAACAGCACACAAAATGCTGTAACTTTAAATCTGACAAATTCAAACAAATTAAATCGGTCGCGAGAAAGTTTATAGAAAATTGTTGCAACATGAAAACGCGTTTGGTTTCGCTAACTTATCGCGGCAGTGCGTCCGTCGATCCACGCTATTCCGCATCCATGCTGCCCTGGACCATCAATGATATACGCTCAACGGAGAGTTATACCAAGGTAAGCTTATTTATGTTTGGATAGGAAGAGGAACTCTTTCCTCATTTTCTTGTTAAAAGTAAAAATGGACTTCTAATCACTAAACAAAGAAAGAGAGATATATTTTTTAAGCTTTCTTCGAGTGTTTAAGGTCAAAATTATGGAAACCTAAAAATAATTTTTTTAATTAAAATTTTTTATAATTGCAAAATATATATGAACTATCTTTAATAAAATACTAGCATAGAACCCGTCGAGCTTCGCTATGCCGCCGTCATTCTATACTGGCTCAGTAAAGCTATTAAAAATCATCGCCTAAACCGATATAGTTATCTCTATCGTTATCGTTATTGATTTTGTTATCGATACCTTTATCGCTATCGTTATTGAATTATTTATCGTTATCGATACCGCTATTAATTTCTTTATCGTTATCGATAACGTTATCACTGTTATTAACGTTATCACTATCGTTATCGTTTTTGATTTCTGTATCGTTATCGATACCGTATCGTATCGTTACGTACCGTTTGTTTTATACCGTTATCCACGTTATAGATACCGTTATCGCTACCGTTATCGTTACCGATATCGATATCGCTAACGTTGTCGTTATCGATACCGTTATCGTTACGGTAATCGTTACCGTTACCGTAATCGTTATCGTTACCATTATCGTTACCGTCATCGTAATTTCTTATACCATCCTTACAAACCAAGTTTGAAGCCAATCGGATGAAAATTGGTTTTTGGCTGCAGTTTTCCATGAGTTTTCCGACCCTCAGGTCAAATTTTCCCACATCAGAAAATTCTTCTTCTTCTTATTTGGCCCGATATTTCTATCACAACCGTTTGACGGTCTCGGCCGCTGCTATTAATGCCCGCCACTCGCCTCTGTCTTGTGCGAGCTGGCACCAGTTGTTCAGTTCAAGCGCCTTTACGCCTTTAATCCCTGCTTAAAACCCTTCTTCAAAGTGCAGATTTGCCCTTAAATTTGGGCGAAATGTATTTTTTCCAGGGAAAAGTAGTCCGAAAAAAGCTTCAAAAAGTCATTTCAGTTCTTGGACCGTGCTTAATTTTATCCTATTAACTATTAAAGTTAACAATCAAGCTTCACACTAAAGCTGATACACTTCGTCTTGCTGTGAGTCGAAGGAAAACCTTTTCTCCTGAGCAGTAGCGAGGCTCACGTGGTCAACTTTCAACCTAAAGCGTACCAGCACGCTTTAAGGTCACAGAAGGGAACACATATAGCTTCTAATAGGGACCATGACAGGTCTGTCTTATTGGCAGATACGCAGTATGCGCAGGCGTCACTCACAATGCTTCAGCAGAAGCTCGAGTTCGAAGAAGAGGAGGAAACGGTATATCACCTTCTCTGCCATTGCCCCGCCTTGAGTAGAAGGAGATCTAGAACACTCGGGTAATCTCTCGGAGACATCAGAGCTAGAGATCCCAACTCTACTTAAAATCATAAGATTAAATTCTAACTTTAAAAAACCAGCTGAGTATCATATTTATGTATATACTTGACAAAAATCAGCACCTTAGTTTGAATAAATATGATTTCAAGGTCAAGAATCAAGAAATCTTTTCCATTAAAACTTTGAGTGGTTCAAAAATTACCGGATTTTGTTCATGTCAAAACGATTCTGAACCACTGTACGGCTTTAATATTGAAATTTGACTTTTGCATTATTTTACCCTTGCAGAGGGTATTATAAAATTGTCCGGATGTTTGCAACGCATTGAAGTAAGCATCTCCGATCGACATAAAGTCCATCAGCACGTCGAGCTGAGTTGATTTAGCCATGTCCTTCTGTCCGTCTATCTGTTTCTATGCTATCTCCTCTGTCACTTTGAAAGCTATCTTCACCAAACTTTGCACGAAGTCTTTTGGTTCATATACGCTACACATTTGTCAGAACCGGCCGGATCGGATGACTATAGCAAATAGCTGTCATAGGAACGATCGGTCGAAAAACTAGTCTTAGTGAGGAAAACTTTTTTGTTTATAATGGAAACGCCCCCAAAGTACGTATTTCTTAGTTTACTATCCTTTCCCATGTTTTCACTAAGTTTGGTTGAAATCGGATGACTATAGCATATAGCTGCCATATGATCGATCGGTCGAAAAACTAGTTCTAGTGAGAAAACCCTTTTTTGTTTTTAATGGGAACGTCCTTATCATTGGCATACACTTATTTTATATACTTTTACACAATTCTACAAAGTTTGGTCGGCATCGGATGACTATACATAGCTCCCATAGGAACGATCGGTCGAAAAACGAGTTCTAGTGAGAAAAACTTTTTTGTTTTTAATGAAAACGTCCTTATTATTGGCAGACACTTATTGAATATACTTTTTGGACACATTTCTACAAAGTTTGGTCGAAATCGGATGACTATAGCATATAGCTGCAGTATGAATGATCGGTCGAAAAATAAGTTCTAGTGAGAAAAACTTTTTTGTTTAAATGGGATCGCCTCCAAATTTTGTAATTAACAGTGTATTTTGCTTTTCCATGATTTCACCAAGTTTGGTCGAAATCAGACATCTATATAGTATATATCCCATAGAAAAGTAAGGTCCAAAAAGTAGTCTTAGTTAGAAAAACTTTTGTTTTGAGCCGAAGTTAACTTTCCCCTATTTTTACTCTTCAAGTAACTGGTATAAATATGCAAAATCCGCTGACTATTCATTCTTACCAAAGTTACCTAAGTAATTTATTGAACCTATCCCTTTTCCAAAAATATGACGTCCGGTTCGGGTTGAGGTTCAGTAAGTCATAAGAGGGGACCCGAAAACCCTGAGCCGAACCGCTTCTGAGGGACCGGCTTGCAGCCTTGATAAATACTCTATTTCATAGAACACTCGTTCTAAATTTCAAACATTTTTTATTTTGCTGTAAGTTTTTCTTTGGTTGAGCCTTAAGCTGAATTGATTGCCAAGGTCCTAAATGGTTTTTCTTGCTTAATCCTCACTCTCAATTTCGATTTCAATGAGCATCAACCACAAACACCAGAGGCAGATTGTGTAATTCCCCAAAGATACTGTCAGCCTGGTCACAGACACGTAAAAAGGATTCAGTTTAATGCCCGAGAAGCCACCTGAGGCAACCGAGGGGCATCAAAAACGAAACCAAAAATGAACAAAAACAAACAAATGCTCGAAGAAGGGTCTTAAGGCAAAAGGGATGCCAAAGACTTTCGTATAACTTTCGAGGGAAAGTGGGCAAACCTGGAGCACACATGGCTGATGGGAGACTAATTGCGGACTTTAGCTAAAATTAATTTTCAGCTGAAAATTAATATTTGCCCTGGGACCGCACGTGCCCAATGGCCCAGGGCGTATGCGTAAAGTGAATACACCTCGAATGTGTGTGGGTGTGCGTCCCAATTAGTTTCCCTCTTGCCGTAACTGTGATTTTCCTTAGTGTTCTATTTCTAGGCTTTGCTAATGTTTCAATAATCGACATAATTATCCTTTATGGATCGGAAAATTATTAATAAAAAAAAAATTGCATTTGCTTTATTTGCTGCTCATTAAGCTTCACTTGGCACACAGATACAGTTAATTGATTTATTGAGCCGTAATAATTGCAAATTGCTTTTAATTGTTTTCGCCAAAGGCTGACAATCTGACAAATAGGACTTATGTAGGTACATAAACGAACGAAAACATGCTTAAGCCGCGTATCCATTGCTTAAGCTAATGGAATTTGATATGTGCAATAGGAAAATAGCCAATGAAGTATCGGGATTTGTTAATTCAATTAGCTTTGGCTTAGGATTAGTAGGCATAAATGTTCAAATTTTACTTAATACATCAGCTATAGTAGCTGAAACAACATGAAACGCACATAAATGAAATTAATAGCCTTCTAGAGGGAATTTTTAACGGAATTAGGAAGCGGAAAGTATACTCGAAAAAAAATAAAGAACTTGGTACTTGAATTAACTACACCAGCGATGTTCAAGAAGAGCGAGGCCAAAAAGTAAGAGTGTATTGGTGTGCGATATTAAAGCGACACAGCCCAGCTTTGATCTGCCCTAAACGACGGCTGGGCAGCGAATGAAGGCATAGAGAGCTCTGATTACGCTCATATGAAAGTACCTGTTTCGGAATATATACTGTGATTTTCGAATTATTTAACAAAATTTTGGTTCTTACTTTTAGGTTGACTTGGTCCTAAGTCAAGCCCGATTAACAAAATAAATGCAAAATATTCTGTCTTAAAGTCTAACAAATTCAAAAGTCAAGCCAAATATATTCTGGAAAATCGATAAGAATCAAAGAAGTACAAAATATTCTTGGCTTGACCATTAAATTCTGCAGTTGTGTAAAGGTAGTTGCTCAGTTGCTCAGTAGTTCAGTTGAACAACTCACTGAATAACTCACTGACCAACTTACAGAGCAAGAGAGACTGAACAAGAGCGACTGAACAACTCTCACTAAACAACTCACATAGCAAGAGCGACTGAACAACTCTTACAGAACAATGAACAATTAAAGGAGAACATGTTCACTTGTTCAGTTTTGTGAACAACGTTGATAGTTGGCAACCTTTCTAACTGTAGAGTGCTGTGTTTAGCTGGCTCGAGGTCAAATAAGAACACAAAAGTATTGAATAACTCACTGAATAACTTACTGACCAACTTACAGAGCATGAGTCAGGTTATTCAATATATTTCGGTTACAAAATCGTCAACCATCATCAGGGACACTACAAAACAATTTGCCATTTACAATTTAATACAGAATTTAGAACTTGAAAAAAGATTAATACAACATTCACACTAGGACTTCGTTAATAGCCAACATTTGTCATTTTTTTGTATTGGAAAAAGCTAACTGTTAGCTATTAACGCAGTCCTAGTGTAAATAGCCTATAAAAAGACAATAAACTGTGAACATATGTTCGTACAATATTTTACACATCTGCACCGTCTGACTTGGAGTTTAATACTGAGCTTTCATGTGGACAATAGGTCCCTGTTAATGTGGGCACAGTTTTCTGTGTCTGATGGTGTGTTTATTATATGCAGCATCTCGAGAGTGAAGCGTTAACTGTAGTTACATTCTTGTCTGAGTCTGTAGTCCGATTTATGTTGTGAAATTCTTGTTATACCCTTGCAGAAGGTATTATAAAATTGTCCGGATGTTGGTTAAGCATTAAAGGAAGCATCTCCGACCACATAAAGTATATATATTCTTGATCAGCACGACGAGCTGAGTTGATTTAGCCCTGTCCGTCTGTCCTTCTGTCCGTCTGTCCATTTCTATGCTATCTCCTCCGTCAGCTTGAAAGTTATTATTTAGAGCAGGGTTTTCCAAGAAGACAGAAATAGTTTAATTGAGTATGGTGAGTGCGGAACCCATACGGTCCATTTGTAGCCAAATGCATAAAATTTGTACGTTATTTTCGAGAGGTTGTTTGATATTAAGCAAAAATGAATTTGGCGGAAATTATTTGAATCTAGTACAGCCTGAATGTTAAAAATTTGCCATAAACTAATGAATAACTCTCTTCAAAGGCAAATTTGGACACCTTCGGGCTTTCTGATGCTGCTCGCTTGATTTTTTTTAGGCTGCATTAATATGTGTTCTGTCGCATAAGAATCATAAACGCAGATATTTTTGCTCAGTGTGACATCCATAATTTTTTCAAAGCGAAAAACATGCGAAATTTATTTTTCGCCATATCTTTAAAACAAAAGCTGATGGAGCCAAACTAAGACCAGTTTTGTAATCAGTGGACAAAACTGGACCAGCCCTTTTCATCAAAGTGGATGCAACATACAAAAGTTGTCATTTTGTTCCCCTGTGTAATTTATTTCAACCCAGAAATACTTTATAGAAGACTGTTTCGGGAGGTACATTTCGAGTTATTTAAAAATCTTCTTTAGGTTGTATTTGTCTTAAATCAAAATCGAGTAACTTCCAAAATAAGTAGTACTTATTAAGTACAAAGCATTCTTCCCTGAAGTCTAATAAATTGTAAGGTCAACACAAAAACATTTTTGATTCGAAATAAGAGTACTTTAAACAAGTATACAATGTTTTTTGTTTATGCCCACAAAATTCTTCAGCTACTCCCAATTTGTTAGTGAAATATGGAACCAAATGTTATTATAGGACTATAGGACACAAACCTAATATCACTGCATAAGAAAAGTGTTAGAGCCAGTTGGGAATTTCAAGAACAAATAAGCTTAAAAATTATTCTCATTTTGCGTTGCTCACTTACTGGAGCTGGCATGTAAGTCTATTTTGAACTCAATACAACTTCATTTGTACTTGAACTAAGAACGCACTTTTCCCTAATTTTTTTTTTGACTTAATACGAGTACAAAATGTTCTAGATTCAGGCACTTTTGTTTTCATTTTAAGAACAAACAGTCGTTGTACTATTTAAGACTGTTTCTTACTTAATTTAAGAACTTTATGAAAACGTTTTGAATTCTATCTCGATTAATCTACAACTCTGGCATAAATTCATATGATCTTCACCGCCTCATACCAAACACCTAAATATGCACTTGCTACGACCCGGCTAGACCATAATTTGTTTTCCATATTCTTATTAAAATATTTACTTAAGCCTGCACACTTGTTTATTATACTCGTACTAACTATACATAGTTATAGTTGTTGGTTTTTCCCTTGCCTCTCCAGTGGTTGTTGCTGTTGTTGCATGTAAATTGACACAAAACAAACACGCACCCAGAAAGCGACAGAGTGAGTGAGAGAGAACCGACAATGAACTCGAAAGAGAATAAAAATGTTTGCCCAAGCTCTTCATTCGCTGAGTGCGGTGGCAGCTTATTACATTATTATGTTAAATAGCGCATGAAAAATTATGACAAGCTGCCTGGCTGCCTCTTGGATGGACAACTACAAAAGCCTCCAGCCAACCAAGTTTTATGTCAACTTTGGTGACGCTTCAATAAACGGGCAAACAGACTCGCTCAAGATGAGTGCCAGTGATTAAATTTATTTACAATTATGCCATATTGATAAGCCATTAACAGCCAGAAGATGGATGAGAGTTGGCATTGAACTTTAGCATACTTTTTGGAGCAGATTTTTGTTTTCTTCTTAAAGAGCGTGCTTTGCTCCCATTGACGTCACAGCGTCAGTAGTCAGGAAGGAAAGAAAAAAAAATCAATAGGCCGTTTGTTTCGTTTGCTTTTTTCTGGTTTTGTGGCTCGTACTGTACTGCGCTCGGGAAGTCACTCAAGTCCCGTTGGTAATCCGCTTCTGGTCGAGTCACTTGTGTGACTCTGCTACATCCCAGTTGGCCTAAATGGTTTCACACTTCATCATCATCCCCGCCAGCTGGCTCTCAAGTGTGTTGGTTGAGCTTACTCGGCGTATGCGTTACATTTACCCCTCCGGCTGGGCGACCACTCAATTCCTTTTGGCTGACGCTTTGCATTTGACTAAGACTCAGTTTTGTGGTCTGCTGATTTTGGGATTTATATTTGACGTATGCTCACTTGACACGGTTACACGGTGCACAGGCCACATGTGTGCAGTATGTATATAGTTATAAGGACCGTCAAGTTGCCTGGAGTATGCTGCTTTTTGTGGCTTATTTTTGTAGTTAAGTACTTAGACATTTAAATTGTTATTGCAATTGTGTAAAGCTTTCGTTTTTCTTATACCCTTAAGATGGCATTTATCTATAGATAGAAATGTATGGGTCTTAGGCCTGGATCTTCTTGATAATACTGAGCCACCTAGCTAAGATCAAGAAAAGGCATTTTTCTAATAATCAATAAATAAGAATCCGCACTGCTAATTTCTGAATACTGACAAATTCAACAGTAAAGAACAAAATGTATTCCAGAAAGAATTTATTAAATTTTGTATTTAAAATCTCAAGTACGTTTTGTTTTTGGAAGTACTTAAACTAAGTTCGAAACATTCTTAAATCAAAAAATAGAGGAAAGTTAACTTCGGCTCGGCCGAAGTTTTGTATACCCTTGTAGTTTGTTTTTCTTAATAAGACAACTTTTCGGACCTTACTTTTCTATGGGAGCTATACTATATAGATGTCCGATTTTAGTAGAATCTTGGAAAAGCATAACACACTAACATGTACATTTTTGAAGGCGATTCCATTTAAAACAAAAAAGTTTTCCTCACTAAAACTTCTTTTTCGACCGATCATACATACTGCAGCTATATGCTATAGTCATCCGATTTTGACAAAACTTTGTAGAATTCGTTAAAAGGATATAAAATATATATATAAAAACGTAAGGGACATTAAAACCAAAAAAAGTTTTTCTCACAAGAACTAGTTTTTCGACCGATCGTTTCTTTGGCAGCTATATGCTATAGTCGTCCGATCCGTCCGGTTTTCATACTTGTGCAGAGTATTTGTACTACAAGACTTCGTGGAAAGTTTCGTGAAGATAGCTTTCAAACTGACAGAGGAAGTCGCATACAAACAGACAGACATGGCTATATTAACTCAGCTCGTAATGCTGATGAACATATATACTTTATGTGGTGTGGCTTGGTCTTTGAAATACTGCATGTTGTGGAATTCCACCATCTGCAGTTTATTTGAGTTATTGTCAGAGAAGTTCTTTCTGTTTCACTTCCTCTGGTCGATCATCATAAATTCGGATGCTTTTAGCCAGAGTGTTCGCTGTCTTGTTTTAATCAGAGCATTGCTGCTTCTGTGTCCCCATCCATCTTTGATCACACGTCTGGTTTCAGTCTGGACCAAAGTAACAATTTTGGTTTTTAGGTCAGACTGGGTATTAGGCAGTGCCAGGGAGGCTGCACTAGTGTGGATGAGAGGGACTGCTTAGCTTTTACCCTTTTATTTCTCATTAGGTTTCCAGAACTATACCAGGTATTTCCAGGAATTTGACCATTTCGGTACATTGTATTTCTTGGGTCCGACTCCTTTCGCCCACTCATTTATTGCACTTATAAGTGTGTCTCACTATGAAGCTGAAGAAATATGGACATACGGTACTCCCTGTATAAGTAAGCTCATGACAGTCGCAAGATGCTTTAAGATGGCGCCGAAGATGTCCCGAAAGTTCCTACCATATACCTTTGTACCTTAGGTTCAGTGTCTTAGATACTGGACTTACTTTTTATACCCTTGCAGAGGGTATTATAAAATTGTCCGGATGTTTGTAACGCATTGAAGGAAGCATCTCCGACTACTTAAAGTATGTATATTCTTGATCAGCAAGATGAGCTGAGTTGACTTAGCCATGTCCGTCTATCTGTTTCTATGCTATCTCCTCCGTCAGTTTGAAAGCTATCTTCACCAAACTTTGTACGAAGTCTCTTGGTACATATACGCTGCACATTTGTCGGAACCGGCCGGATCGGATGACTATAGCATATAGCTGTCATAGGAACGATCGGTTGAAAAACTAGTTTTAGTGAGAAAAACTTTTTGTTTTTAATGGAAACGCCTCCAAGCTTCGTATTTCTTAGTTTGCTATGCTTTCCCATGATTCCACTAAGTTTTGTCGAAATCGGAAATCTATATAGTATAGCTGTCATAGAAAAGTAGATTCAGAAAAGTAGTCTTAGTTAGAA
The DNA here is from genome assembly GCA_018904265.1 of Lordiphosa collinella. Classification (NCBI taxonomy): domain Eukaryota; kingdom Metazoa; phylum Arthropoda; class Insecta; order Diptera; family Drosophilidae; genus Lordiphosa; species Lordiphosa collinella. The sequence continues at coordinate 11,244 of JAEIFV010000594.1, read as the reverse complement.
AAACTTTTTTGTTTTCAAAGGAAATGTCCTAAAACTTGGCATTTATTTGTTTAAAATGCTTTTACATAATTCTACAAATTTTGTTCAAAATCGGATGACTATAGCATATAGCTGCCATAGGAACGATCGGTCGAAAAACTAGTTCTAGTGAGAAAAACTTTTTGTTTTCAATGGAAACGTCTTTATCATCGGCATACTAAGTGTATTTCATATACTTTTACACAATTCTACAAAGTTTTGTCAAAATCGGAAGACTATAGCATATAGCTGCAGTACGAATGAACGGTCGAAAAAGAAGTTCTTGTGAGAAAAACTTTTTAGTTTTAAATGGGATCGCCTCCAAATTTCGTAGTTGTTAGTTTGTTAAGCTTTTCCATGATTCCACTAAGTTTGGTCGAAATCGGACATCTATATAGTATAGCTCCCATAGAAAAGTAAGGTCCGAAAAGATGTCTTAGTTAGAAAAACTTTTTGTTTTCAATGGAGGCTGCGCTGCAAGGGTATACAAAACTTCGGCCGCGCCGAAGTTAAGTTTACCCTATTTTTCATCTTCACAACTCGGACTCTGCTGGCTCCAGTTGTTCACACCAAGCTTAGCGTTGATTCGGTCGTATCTTCCTGCAAAGTCTTCCCCTTCAATCAGGGCTGCAAGCCGGTTTTGAGCCGAACCGGTTCGTACCCGGAATTCCGACCTAGAACCGAACCTCTTTAATAACAAAAGCTTAACCTGAACCTGTTCCGAACCTACAGTTTCGGTTCGGTTCAACAAAAATCAGACAAAAAACAATTGAGACCTACTGCCTAGCAACTTCTTCTGTTATCTGGTCGGTTTTGAGTAACTGAGTCTTAAAATCGTCAGAAAAGTTTAATAAAAAAATCGTGATAAACGTTCAGAATTGCTTATAAAGACCCCAATAGCCGCTGCCTTTTTAAGATCTTCGACTTCAAAGCTTTTAAATGATTCACAAAAACAAGAGTTTAACATAACATTGGTAATATTTTTCAGATTACGAAATGAAATTAAACTTAACAGTAAATTATATTTTGAATATTCCCATGTGATCTACAAATCGCGTCCGATTGAGAGGAGCTCTTCTTTGGCCCTTTGGGGCGATCAAGCCATAAAAAAAAGCATCACGCGTCACGCTGACTTACATATTTTGTGGTGTTGTTGTTTCGGGCTTTATGGTGGTCGTGTAGGGGGGGAGTGGGAGTACTTAGTATTGAGTACTATGAATTGAGTACTGAGTATCGAGTATAAAATATCGAGTATAGAGTATCGAGTACAAAGTATAGAGTATCGAGAAAAGAGTATAGAGTATCGTGTCTTTAGCATCGGTTGCTGAGTACCAAATACAAAGTATCGAGTATTAGTATCGAGTACTTAGTATTGAGTACTAAGTATTGAGGTCTTAAAATCGTGTACTGAGTATTAAATACTGTGTTTTGAGTACTTGGTATCGAGTACTTAGTATCAAGCACTAAGAATCGAATACCACCTAATACCTAATCGAGTACTGAGTATCGAGTACTTAGTATAAAGTTCTTAGAATCGAGTACTGAGTATAGAGTACTTAGTATCGAGTACTTAAGTCGAGTACTGAGTATCGAATTCTGAGAATCGAGTACTTGGCATTGCATCGAGTATGTCGAGTACTTAGTATGGAGTACTATTATCGATTACTGAGTATCGAGTTTTGAGTATCGAGTATATAGTAACACACAACCACAATAATGTGAAAGGCGGAGCCTATCCAACACAACATGTTTCACATCAAGGCCCCGTGAGTGTTAGCCTCACCCATACCTAACAAGGCTCGAACCAAAACCTTCGCCTAAAAACCTCGAACCTAAAATTTCCGAACCTTCACCATTCATAAATTGTGGTTCGAACCCGCGGCTTTTGGCTTGCAGCCCTGCCTTCAATCGAATACCTGATTTACTGATGCTATTTCATCCATAAAAAGTATGTTTCTGAGAATCAAAGAGTAACATTTGAAATTTCCTTTGTATAAACAAAAATCACACATTCTACATGAAAAATCCCCCCCCGTTGAGAGTTCATTAAAAATAAGTACACTAGTTAAAATGAGCGCCAAAGACCAAGAGTTTGCCCATGTGATCAAGTTTTTTGCCCAAAAGAATTTCGGAGCCGTGGCACGAGTGCGCAAAGATTCGGACATAGAGATCTGGCAAAATTCGTTGGCATTCTATGATCTGATCGAGTATATCAATAATGTGAGTTCCGCCATCCAGGGAATTAGCATTCTCGATGACTATCCAATCTGCCAAACGATGATGCGATTAGTTGCAATTTTTGATAAATTGGAGGCCATGGTCAATGCTAATTCCACGTTGAATCAAGAGCACGGATCAGCAGCCGCGTCGCGCCAGCATAGTACGGATACGATCTATGGGAATAACGGTTATCGCAAGTGGTCGCGCAGTATGTTGAAGGCCATTTATCCCCTGTTGGAGCAGGCATTGCCTGCCAGCAAATGTGATTATGTGAATGAGCTGGGTCAGTATTTGACCGGGTCATTTGGCAACTTTACCAAAATGGACTATGGCTCGGGACACGAACTGAACTTTCTATTCTTTCTGTGTGGGCTCTTTCGAGCCGATATACTTACCGAAGACGATTTGGCTGCATCCGCCCTGCTGCTATTTGCACGCTACTTAAAGTTTGTGCGGCGTCTGCAGATGCAGTACAACCTGGAGCCTGCTGGCAGCCAAGGTGCCTACGGCCTGGATGATTATCAATTCGTACCCTACCTCTGGGGTGTGGCCCAATTGTGTTATGAGGCTCCGTTCCAGCCCAGGCAAATGCTTGATCCCAGTGTGCTGGCCATGAATAGGCGAGAGTATCTAATGAGTCATTGCTTGAACCACTTGGCCAACACCAAGATCGGTACCTTTGCCATGCACTCACCGCAGCTGTGGTGCCTGGGAGCGTTGACATCGTGGACCAAGGCGTACCGTAACCTGATGCGCTTATTCACCAAAAGAGTACTCGTCCAATTTCATATGATGCAGCACTTAAAATTTGGCCAGCTCATGTCCTTCGATGAAGTGGAGCCAGCACGGCAACTGGTGCACGCTCACCTGGGTGTCATGTCTTCGCTGCGACGTCGCCAGCAGGCAGAGTTGCAAGAGTTGGAGGAAGATATTGACAACTTGGTGGTCCAGAAATCACAGAAGAAGCTCTTCGAGCAGACTGCTCCCATATTATTGGCATCCCGGTATAGCAATGAAATGGTCAACGCCCAAAGTTTACTCAGCGCTGGTATTAAAAGCAACTCCCGGAGCCAGATCAGTGTCTATAGGAACACCTTGGCCCAAGAGGGATCAGCGTGTCACACAGAAACACTTAGAGAGTCGGAAAACGAACACCAAGGGATTGTTGCTAAGGTCACAACGCCGTTCACTGATATGATACTGAAATTCCGTACCAAGCCGTTGGTGGAGGCAAGAGACGAGAGCATAGATTAGTCTCGGTGCAAGCTTTCTTGATATTCTCGATCAAATTTCGTACAACTACAACATTTCTATCTAAATACTTCTTAACTAAATTCATATAAGTACTTTCCATTGATACACAAGTCACCTTTTTCTATATCTATTTTATGTAGGAGAACAAATAAATATGACTAAAAAATTCCAGATGAAAATATGTTTCTAATTCCGAGACTGAGTAAAATTTGTACCAACAATTTCTAGCAGCAATATTGTTGGGCAAATTTGACGATCACGGCAAATCTATACGTTCTTAATCTACGAACTGATTCAGAAAACTCGTTCAACGGCTTCAATTTGCTGAATACATCGCATCCCAGCGTGCTTCTGAGGCAAATTGAGCGGCAGGTCAGGTTGAAATCTGCAGATACGCCGGAGCAGGCAAGCAATCGACGCCAGCAACTTGCTATACACATCTTATCTTAGAGCTGCTTAAATAGCATAACAATCTCAATAGCGATAAACCAGTTGAGTGGCAGGCCTGGCTTTGGATCTGAAAAAAAACGTCGGAGCAGGCGAGCAATCGACGCCAGAAATTTGCTATAAACATCGCATTCCAGAGAGCTACTGAGACAGTAAAGAGAACATGATTTCGCAGACTGGTTGTTGCTGTAAGGGCGGACCAGCGGCTATAAATAGGTGCACCAAACTATCCAAAAATCACCCATAACACAGCCCCAAAGGGCCAAAGCCGAGCTCCTCTTTATCTCTAGGCTTGTGCGCTTCTAATTTTCGCACAAGAGAAAGGGACCTACTGTTTAACGCCGAATCCGAACGGCAGTTTGAGAAGCTTTTTGAGGGGTGACCGGTTGTAGTTTTTAAGAAAACTTCTCCGGGCCTTCGAAATAGAGGACAAACTTCCCAAAATCTCCTGTTTTCTCTCGGCTCAAGAGGGTAAGATACCCCAGCAGAAAAGTTGTGTAAGTTTATCTTAAAGAAAAACTTTTCCAATTTTATTGTATGTAGTTCTTATAGAAAAAGTCGATCTCGTACCCCCAAGTGGTCGCTGCCCATGCCGGCTGGGCTGCCACGTCCATCGGGCTATCGCACATAATTATAGGAGGACCAAACTTACCAAAAAATCTCAAAACTTGCAAAAATTATATTTCATCATCAGGAATGAGTTTTCATTATCAGGAAATCAGGTAAATCGAAATTTGTTAACTTCTCATATAAGTTTTGATAATAAAGAAGATTTAATAGATAAAAACTGTTGATGGGATTGAATAGCTCAAACAAATAGAGAAATATGAAGTATGAGTTCATATTTTTTAAAAGACACCCGGGTGGTACGGATGGCAAAGATTGAACATTATAATGAGCTTAGATTATCATGAAGATTTGATGGATGGCAATTGTAAAATAAGCTTCACCTCTTCGTAAACTTTTTGAAAATCAATCATTCGGGGTTGTCCCAGAAATCGTAGGAGATTTTCGTATGCTTGTTTTCAGATGTGAAGTTCCTACAAAACAAACGGTTAGTAACCGATTCAATTGCTAAAAACAAAATATTTTAACTCTCCGATGTTTAATGTAAAATTTGAAAATCTAAAATATGGAGTAAGTCCGCTTCATGCATAGATTCGATTTTTGGAGTTTGTGTTAAGAATTTCTTATAGGATTGAGTTAAGGGGTTACATAGTATTATACTAGGTTAGATGGCAAAAGTTGAGAGATTTGAAACCGACTGCTCAATGCCAAGTCGCTATCTCTGGCGTGCGCTTGATAGTCGTGTGCGCCAAGATGCAGACGGCCTTGTATTCTCCAATACCAAAAAGGTTAAAGTAAAAAGAAAAATTTTAATGGTTACAAAATTAAGCCACCGTTTGAATGGTTCCAAAAAAAACTGACAAGCAAACAGGGGGGTTGAAATCCACACTGGCGTCCTCGCGTTACCAACTTTCACCAATATTTTGAGTATTTAGTTTCAGTTGCCATAGACAGCCTCGAAGTCCAGAAAGAGCAGCAACAAATTTGTTGCTTTTACCAATGTCGATGAAGAGAAACATTAACATAATATATTCTACTTAATGAAATAAAAACAAATAAATAATGAAAATGTGTAACATTTATTAATGATCTGCACCGTTTTGTTTTGAAGCCAATTTTTAATTGGCTTCAACGTCATGAATTTTGAATGAAACTTTTCCTGAATATTGGTTTTTTTTATTATTTTGTATTTATTGAATCTTCTCTTAATGTGACTATTTATAAACCATCCCGCTGGAGATAGTTGTGCGCCAATTGTCGCTTTGGTATCATTTCTCTAACGAGAATGCGTTTAGCATGGAAAGAGATTTTGCAGTTGATTTGGGTGGGTAACTTGGAGATCACATTAGATCTACAATCTCTTAGCTTGTCGATATACCATATCGTTAGCAATCTTTCAAATATGGCACTGCAACGCTAGCGTCTGTTCTGTTGCTCGCCTCCATCAAGGAATTTGTGCGCATAAATGAAAACTTGAGTTTTCAGATACAAAACGTAATATAGGGGAACTGCCTCCTGGCTTCGCCATTAGACCTTAGCGATCTCCATTTTATATACTATTTTTATTGTTGCGACTAATCCTCATTAAATTGTTGGTCGCCAAACGTTGTGTCGTACCTTTAAAACTTACCAAGAACGCCTTATTCTTGGTATTTTTGGCTGTCTCAGCACACTAAAATGTGTTTTTACGATCCATTTTCCAATAAATGGCTTTTTGTGCGCACAAACTTTTGGCGTTCTCCGTACTAGGCTTTAATCTAAATTAAGTAAGAGATGTGTATTCTACTGCAATGCTTAGCCCTTAAACCTGAGTTCAATTCCCAAACGGTTGGCATCTCTGTTAAAACAGAGAACTCCGCAGACTGACTTAATAAACTCAGCTTGTTTTGCCTCTGAGGTGTAGGAGGAGGGATTTTCGACACTGACTTTCGTCATCCATTAAAACCAAACCATTTAAGTAAATCCAAAAAACTTTTTTATTTTGTTTTTATTAGTTTATTTTAAAAAAGGGGTGGGGGGAAGTACTAAGAACTTTCGAATTTTCCTTTATCTATCAATTTCCATATAAAAAAATTACTTAAAGAAAATTTTTCCTTGCCTGATTATGTTATTTGAAACTCAGAAACAAAGCAATACACAAAAGTATTTTGAAAATTGTCAGAGCTGGCTCGGCTGTTGGGGGTGGTGTGCATTCTGCGGTCTAAGCGTATTCTTTTGGGACTCCTTCACGCGAAAAATGAGTATCTAGTAAATTTCTTGAAGGAAAAGTCGAACGTTCTCAGTACTCACTTTAAGGCTAGATTTTATAGTTAAAGTTTCAGTCTTATTCAAAGGCCGTTGGATACTATTTTACAAGAAAATATTGACTCACTGCTGCAACTGATCGAGTACTTGAAAACTTCGAGCAATATAAATGTTATTATCTCAGTTGCATGAAACAAATAAGTCATTGTCACATAAACAAGAAAAGGTCTTAGCTTAGGAGGTTCTCGGAATGAATACTTGTATTTGTATGCATCTACTTATGCCATGTTGCTGTCACTTAACCAAGCATGTGACATTCGTTGCATTTGCATGTCATTTGCCTGAATTTCCACTAAGCGAAGCAGATTAACAATATTAAATTCATTTTAATCAGTTTACATGCTTGCCTGAACGAGTACAAAAGCGTCCCGCTTAGAGCAGGATGGCGATAACAACAATGACAACATGGCGGCTGTTCCATTTCCGGCCATGTTGTACCAATGCTCATTGCTTTCCATTTCCTTTTTCTATATATGTATGTAGTATATATGTTTTTGTTCTTGGTTCGTTTTTGTTTTGCCTAGCAGCTGCTAGTGAGGAGGGAATTGCGAGGCTAAGGGTTGGGTGTGTGTGTGTGTGTCGTCATTGTTGTTGTGGCTGTAGTTGTCAGCAAAACAGGTCGTTGTCGTTTTAGTTTGCTTTTTAAAAATAGAAAACAAAAAAAGAATGAAATGTATTCTATGTTGTATCCTTGGGTGTGGTTAAAGCGTTGAACTAAGTCCGTATAAAATATTGATTAATTTCCAAAGTGAAGAGTTTACTTAAGTGTTAAGTCACTAATTGAAGCTCCAACAAACCCCAAACTTTCTTGTAGCCCAGAGTGAAAAGTTTTTGCGCAAATTAAATTAAAATCAAAGAAAAGTGCTGGGCGGAAGTGGGCGTTGGCATGAAAACTGAATAGTAAGAAAAACCCTCAACTTTATAGCCAAGAAAAACTAAAAAGGGACAAATAGAGAAGAAATAGAAGTGTTAAGTTGGGTAGAGCAAAGATTACATGCACTTGAGCTGGTTTTAGAACTGAATGTGCATCCAACTAAGAAACGATGCTTAACATCTTTCTTTTTGGGCATTTGCAAATGAATTCAGGATCATTTTTCAGATATCCATTCCACCCATTCCCCCCAACGTGTCAATTAAATTTTAATTAATTTTCCATTGACACTTTAGTCCTACGTCAAAGTCCACCCACACAGTCAGATGCTGCTTTTGTATTCTGCTTGGCACTGGCTTTTGTGTGGCCCAGGTAAAGGACAAATTGCAAATAGACCTCCCATTCAATTGATTTAACTTTTGTTTTCAGACATTGCCAAAGGAAATTTAATTAATGAATTAACTCGAAGCCAGGAAGTGATACCTGAAGTCCTATGGTTCTCCTTTTTATGTCTGTCAGAGAATATTAAGTTTGTGAATATAAAGGTAGCACCCAGAAGTAAGCATATCCGAACCCATAAAGTATATATTTTCTTGATCAGCATCAACAGCCGAGTCGGGGCAGTCGAAACAGTTCTGTCTGCGCAACCACTGCTGCTGTTCAATCGTAATCTTTGTTGATTTCTGTTGATTATTGAATTATAATCAATACTTGACCTTGAGCCGACTAACAGCCACTTTGATTAAACATAAAAAGAAATCCGTTATATTTGTGGAATTTTGGAATGGTTGTTTTTTAACTCTTGATTAGTTTATATAAGGGGTCGGCAACGTGAGCAGAACCGTCGCATCTGTGAGTAAGCATAAAAAAGATGTCAATGAGGTATTCACTAGCCCTCGTAAAAAAGTTTACGAAGCAACAACAAAGCACATGAGGAAAAAATTACAACATTTAACATGCCTTGGGATATGTTTAAAAAATCAGTTGTAAATGTGAAAAAACCGAATGCTTTGAAGTGTTGTAAAATTTTTCAAAGAATCGGTTAAAAATACTTAGTATCGAGCCATTTCGAGATTTTTGTCTTAAAAATATGCGGTCACACCAGCAAACTGTAAATTATAAAAAAGAAAACTGGAAGGCAATGCAAAGCGCTGGAAGAATGTTATGACGCCAAGCGTTTCCTCAAGGCCCAGTGCCCCATTGTGGGTCAGCTGACCTGCACGCTGATGTTGAAGGGACGCAACAATGGCAAGAAGCTGAGTTCCTGTGGCACTGTCAAGCGTTCTCTCGAGATGATTCATGGTGGATGTTTCCAGCCATCTGGCTGCTGTGCACTGGAGCACGTGGGGATACCTTCAGGAACACCAATATCATGTACGAGTGCTTGGCCGATAAGCCTATCAATGCTGCAAAGGGTTCCTCCTACTCATACGCCATCAATTCGGCATCAAGAATAAGAAAACAAGAATTCTTCTGACATGTTTGCAAAAAATTTAAAAGTAACTTTAACTGGGAGTCGTGAACACACAAGATTTAAAAACAAAAAAAAAAATCAATAAAACTCTGCCTGTAACAAGACCTAAAGAGCCGCCATCACCTACTCCAGACATTGTATTAATTTTCCTTATTGATGCAGCTATTTTGCATACTATTTCTTAAAGGGCCAAGTCATTTTTTCGCTTTTCCAAAGCTTTTTGCACCCTTTGTTTTGTCATTTTTGTTTTGTTTTATATTCTGTCTTTAACAAGACCCAAAGACCCGCCATCACCTATTCCAGACAATGTTTTAATTTGCCTTATTGATGCAGCTATTTTGCATACTATTTCTTAAAGGTCCTAGTTAATTTTTCGCTTTTCCAAAGCTTGTTACACCCTTTGGCTTGGCATTTTTGTTTTGTTTTATATTCTCAAGTCAAGTTTTGTCACTCTAATAGCTCGTCTAAACATGTGGTTTATAGCCAATTTAAACTAGAGCATAAAGGCTGCCTTTACTGAAAATTGCCTTAAGGCAGCCGGTAAAGTGTGCCTTCGCCATACAAAAAGGTGTCAGTTTTGTTAAAAATTGATTTGGCAGAAATTACGGCAGGTTTTTACGAACAAAGTTGGTCCTGAAAATTACTACAGTGAATCAAAAGTGGTTGCTTAGTAGCTCGTGTGTGGTAAATTTACGATTTACCATTTAACGAGAGCTAGTGAATACCCTAAACGTTTTAAGCACATTTAAGAATTGAGTTTAAAAGCTCTCTGTACTCTGCCTGAGCTATGCAGAGAAAAAAAAACTTTACCCTGCTAGATTTCACACCCTAAGTGGCGTTTTCTCTTGTTCCTGTTTTTGCAAATCTAGGTGAATTTGGTGAATTTGCTCAATTTGACCATGAGCTATGCAAGGAACATGAGAAATCGGCCCTAAATGTAGAGAACAGAAAGTTAAACGAGGCATGTAGATAAACTACATGCTACATGTAGAAATGAAAAAAGTAAACGAAGCATTAAAAAAGTTAAATGCTGCGTGGACAAAGACCAAGGGTACAAAGAGAAACAAATCCGTTCTAAATGTACCAAAATCGTGATCATTTGGTGACGATAGTCTGCTAAGTCCGCTTTTTCTGAATTCATGAACACTTGTTCACGTTATGGCATGAACATTTTTTCTCGCTCATGATCAAATTGGGCTTGCTTGGAGAAAATTTTGTGCTTGGTTAATGAACATTTTGGGCTTGTTCGACTCAAAAGCAAATTTTTGCTGATCACAGAATATATAGTACTATCGTTAGAGAAAAAGTCAACACAATGCTTCCTTCTACCTGTTACATACTTTTGCACAACTTCATGATCCCCCTTTTCCCATTTTCAATGGGAACAGGGTATAAAAAACAAAAATTTAGCACAAACTTTTTGTTTTTAATTCCTGGCAAAACTTTCTCAGGTTTTTTTTTACGTCTAATGCCCGCCACTCGCCTCTGTCCCGAGCCACATCCCATAACACGATTAGGTTCAACACAAAAACCTGCCTCAATATGCGAAAAATATCGTATTCAGATACTGACATAGGTACTTATTAACAACTATTTATGAATACTGCATGCACTGTGAACTTTTTCAGCCCTTTAGTTACATTTATCAAGTTAACAATTTGTTATTTAGACGTCAGCTGTAGTGAAACCAAAATGCAGTAAATGCAAATTATATGACTACAAAAGTAACAACAAATTAATGAGCAATTGTAGACAATTTATTCGGCGACAACTGCGAAGCAACTACAAAGGGCAGCTGGCACATGCCACGTACATATACATATATACAAAATATTGGTTCAAATGTATAAATCACTGGGCAATAACACGCGACGTAGACGTTAACGCTGAGCGTTGATTCCAAACACATTCACCCAGGCAAAACAACGACAACAAAAGTAACAACATCTGGTTTTGAATTGGCGCTAAATGCAGCCTCGTGCGAGCGATGGAAATGAAAAAGGTTTGGGGCGGAGGAGAGAAAAAAACAAGGCATTTCAAATGGGTCAAGTAGTCAAGAAAATAGTAAGTATACGCAGTGTGTTATTTT